>JAJMRU010000009.1:0-288342 GCA_030578415.1 Ogataea chonburiensis | reverse complement strand
ATAGTCCACTCTAGGTCCAGCGTAATGTTTAAGGACACTATGGGAATATTTTTTGTTTATGTTTTGCTGAATAAATTCTTAGTAGGTGCTAGGTGTATACGACTGAACGATCATTTACAACTTTTGGCAATAAATTAAAGTTTTAATTACTGTATTATTTATAAATTACCAGGTCTCTTGTAAATACCTTCCTTCGTCTTCCAGGCGCATGAGAAATTGTTGGGCCCTTTCATTCGACCAGCCATTCTCTTCGGCTAAAATCATTTCAACTGTTAATTTCACTTGAGTAGGCATTCGACCTGATGACCCACACAAGTAGAATGTAGCATGTTTGTTCACAAGAAGATCATTGATCAAAGTTTTCGTGGAGTATAACTTGTCCTGCACATAACCACCACCACATCTAGAGAAGCAAGGATAGTACTCCAGTAGCCTTTTTGATTTCATCGAAGCCCAAATTTCTCCGTATAAAAAATCCTTCTCAGGGTCTCGATGTCCGCAAAACAGATACAAGGGTCTTGAATTGCACTGGTTGATTGTATACTCTATCAAACATTTCAAAGGTGCAATTCCAGTTCCAGTAGAGACCATGATCAAAGGGATATTTGGTGCCATCCCAAAATCCATTTTGTTTCTCACTAAAGAAGCAATTACCAAATCTTGTGGATTTAGCTTCTTTATCCACCGTGTACAAACACCTTTTCTGACACGACGAATGATGGTTTTATACTCGACAATCGCGATAGTGAGTTCAACGAAGTTTTGACCGGGTGCAGATGATATGGAGAACAGTCTAGGTTTCAGGATTGGTATCAGATCAAGTAAGTATGAGATAGGGATCTTCAACGAAAAAAATTCTTGAATGACTTCCAAAATCGATCTTCTAGGCCTATTTGCGTAATCGTACAATTGTTCGCTTTCCTGAATATTAGCAAGTTCTCTTAATTTTGCTCTTTCCATTTCATCAGATGCAAAATGCCAAGCCAACGAAAAGAATGAACGCCGGGGGATAGACATAAAATCCAGATGATGAAGCAAGAGTGATCTCAAAGTAAGTTTCTTAACCAGACCCCCTCGGATGCGTTTTATTAACGGCCCATCAAGAACCAACGGACGATCAGCGATTTGCGACCAACCTTGGATTTCAAGAAAGACGTTTACATCCTTAGGATCATTAGCAGGATACAATTCTACCAGATCACCTGGTAGAAAGTCAATATTTGAGGTGGAATTAGTTTTAAGTTTCAGTAATCTAACATCTTGAGAATGGTGATCGGCAGTTAATCTAGAGTTTTCGATAACTTCAAATGTTTGTAATGACAATCCGTCTGATTCAATGAAGTGGCGATGTATGGAATCCTCTTTGTAGCTCTCTTTTGTAAACACCAAGGGTTCTTGTACTGATACTTTGATTTCGTGAAGTGGGGGCAGGAGTTCGGTATCGGATATGGGTGAAAGGTGACCAGGATTGGGACAAAATTCGTTTAATTTTTGGACAAATAAGGATTCCCATGCAGAGTAGAAGAGTTCATATCCTTCAGGAGATTGTTCATCTCCTTCTCCTCTATAACATAACTCACGGGCCCCTAATTGCAACAATCTTGCATGTACTTTCCTAATAGCACAGTTATACTTGGGATATGACGAATCTCCCAATCCAAACGTGGAAAAGTGAACATGAGTGAGGAGATCACCGGGTAGTTTCTTCTTCAGCATGAACTTCCAAAATTTTCGTCCATTTCGAGGGAGTTCGCCTTGCCCAGTCGTCGAGCATATGATGACTAAGAGTTTGATATCCAAGAATTCTTTCGGGTCAAATTGATCAAGAGGGCAAACTTTTGAACCGAATTGAAGGTATCTCAGTCGTGAAGACAATCCGAAAGCCAAATCTTCGGAATTTCCTGTTTCTGATCCATACAAAATAGTCACAAACCTTTTCAGACCCATAGTTAACTAAATTTCTGAGCGCATTAATGTAAAATGAGTTTGAATAAAATAAATCAGAAGTTGGAATGACATAAAGCGGAATAAAATGATGTCATAAAATAAGTTGTAAGCACAGAGAATGATTGACGACTCTTGAAAGCAGCGATTATTCAATCATTCGACTCAAAATAGTAATTAGAGCTAAATATGCTATATACATGTTATCACCGAAGCTCAATATCATATAAGCTCTTCAATGCGTTCCGCACTTCATTGTGCAACTCATTAATCTCTTCATTCGTCAACGATCGGTCCATAGATTGATAGTTGACTCGATAGCATTGCGACTTCTTCTCGGTCTTCGGGTGATAAAACTCGTCTATCAGTTTTACACTTTCAGCTAAATCTCCGGCAATCTCTCTCACCACCTCCATTAAATCATTTTCATGCAGCGAATTTGATCTTGACCCTGGAAGCCAAAATGAGATGTCTCTTGTAGTACCAGGATACTTAGAGTAGGGTTTAAACACTGTGATTTCATTTTTTGTAAATTGGTTAGTAAATCTCTCATCGTGTGACCAGAAAAGACGGATATCTGGAATTCCAAATAAGAGCATAGCAATTCTGTCTAAACCAATTCCAAAAGCCCATCCAATTGAATTTTTGATACCCGCTTGAGTCAAAATATCACGCTTCACCACACCACAGCCACAACACTCCAGCCATGTATCGTTCCACCACACCTCTATTTGCCAGGATGGTGCTGTCCAAGGAAATTTATCTTTTAGCCATCTCACTTTCAGGGGTTCACTGAGTTGTGCCGGATTCATTCCATTCTTTATTGACGCCTTCTTCGCTTCCGTAAATACCTGATCGACCAAGATTTCAATAGTTCTCTTCAAGTGTGATGTGACCAATTCTGTTTCTTGTACTGTCATATAGTCTTGTTTAGGGTTTTCAATATCATCAAACGGGGGGTCTTCGTCTTCAACTATAATATTGACTTTGGGAAGATGAGCTGTATCAGCTTTAATAATGGAAGTCAAGTTTTCACCCAGCTCATCCCTTGACCAAAACCTCCCACCTTCCAGCTGGTGGAATACAGGATAATGTGTTTTGTCTATTTCATCTTTTCTGTAGACATCTCCTGATATAAAGTAGCCAGAAGTAGGACTATTTTGAAAGCAGTATGGTTCATGCGCAGACGTATGGGTGCGAAGAACGAACTCCTTGTTAATATAATAGGTGTCTGATCTTGACCTCCCTGGATGATCCTTGGGGAAGCCCAATGCATCGAAGTTGTCAAACACCGAAACATTGGGACTGAAGTCATTGTAGAATGTATACCCCAAATGTTTGAATCTCGATTCAATCAATTCCCTTAGGATTCCAATTGGATGAGTCTCAGTTTTATGTAAATTTCTTCCGATCAGTGACAAAATGCCGGGCTTGATATTGGTCCATTCGTCAGTCTCGTAAGAGACATTATTAATGGTCAACTTGGAGTTATCTTCAAGGTTAGTAAAGCGAAACATTTTTTCAACATACAACGAGATTGAACTCTGAATATGGCAAATCCAGAGACGAAAGATCCGGAAAATGTAACCCTTTTTACAATCATAACAGCCTGTGCCTATCGATCTATTACGAAACGAAAACTTTCTCGATTACCCTACCCGGCCAAGTCAAACATATTTTTTCAAAGACAAAAGTGATTCGTCAGAACTTGTTTTCTCAGAGCTCATGTTTAAAGTAATATCATCCGGTTCTTATAGTTTCCAAAGAAAAGTGACTGGTCTACAATCTTTGGTCCTAAAGAGATTTGGCCACGAGTTTGCTCCCCAATATAAAGACTTGAAAAAAAAACAAAAAGGAAGGGTCACGGTGAGAACAGGATGTTCGGACAAAGGTACGACGCTGACTTTTGGCTCTTATGGTATGAGGCTCAAATCTGAGGGGTTGAGAATTACGGCAGCACAGATGAGATCAGCAGACAATGTTTTGATGAAGTTCGTGAAGAAAGAGAATGGCACATATTGGAAGCGTTTGTGCACTAACATCGCTGTTTGCATTAAAGGTAATACTACTCGTATGGGTAAAGGGAAAGGTGCATTTGACCACTGGGCAGCTCGCGTTCCAACTGGAAAAGTGGTGTTCGAGATTGAAGGAATGCATGAACAAAGCGCTAAAGATGCACTCCGAAGAAGTTGTGAAAAGCTACCGGGCGTTTGGGAATTCATCACAAAAACATCACCGCCACGTCTGGGACTCAAGTTAGTGGAAGACAGATCTGAAAATGTCAATTACCTTGAAGAGTTGAGGAAGAATCCTACGAAGAAGTTTGCAAATACCCTCAAGTCAAAAGAACCTTTATATCAACTTTACAAAGGTAGGTAGGTAATTTTCAAATTAATAAAATGAACTTGTATATAAACCATCAGCTCCCGTAAAGTAACGTGGTTCAATACCCGAGCCAAATAAGCCTAGCAAAGTTTATGCAAGGTCTTTTTCTATAATAACCATTACCTTAGTGACAAAACCTTCCAAATGAAAAATATCCTTAGAACCCAAAGATAGACGCTCGTCAAAAACCGAACTGGCCTCTATCAGCTCACCTTTAACTTGGCAATGATTATTGAAGTTCAGATTTTCCAGTGTCCTCCATATCTCAGTGGTGAGCCGTTTCAAGATCAGCTTTGCGGGAATGGCATGCGCTAATAGTTCGTAAAGAATTGACCTTGTTTGTTGAAGCCGAGAGACCGATCTATCCTTGCATATGCTATTACCTACTTCATTAAGCAAGTCTATCCAATCAGGAACAATCAATGGGGTATCGCGAGTAATTTGATCCGTGTTCATGTACATTGCTTCCATCATCATTATTGACATCCTCAGATTCCGCTCAGAGCTTGCGCATATTCTCTGATATAATACCTTCCGATCTTCAAAGTCGTCAGGGAAAGACTTTTTCGCCTGAGGCTCTTTAAGAATGATTGATTCTAAGACTTTAATTGAGCTTGAATACGAAGGCGATGCAATTCTCACCGGTAAAGTTCTCGACTTTATAGGATCAATGATGTTGGAAGTCGAGTTGCAAATCAAAACTAGTCTGATATTAGCTGAGTATTTCTCCATTGTCCTTCTGAGAGCAGCCTGTGCATCTCTGGTAAGAAGCTCAGCTTCGTTGATGATAACTATCTTGAACTTCTTTTTGGAGGTGAATCTTTCTTTAGCTTCAGTCGAAGAGTGCTTGCTGACAAGTTTACTGAAATCAATACTTTCTACCTGAGCGACTTCTTTGAGTAAATCCTGTATCACCACACGGTCATTGTTTCCCATGTCACTAGGGGTGATCTCTAAATGATATGGCGAAGATATTACGTTGAACTCTAATCTTCTGCTGGAAGCAAGAACGAAGGTTTTAATATCAACCTTTAGTTTTTCAACACCCGAGCCGTAAAGCTCTTTCAGAGTAGCTAACACACGAGTCTTTTTACCAGCACCGGGAGGACCATAAACAAGAAGATGTGGAAAGTCCCCTGTCTCAGCCATAGCATGTAATCTGCTGGAAATGTCAGGATGGTAGTCCAGATCTGATAGATTCCGTGGACGATACTTGTCAGCCCATAAAGACATTATCAATACTTTTTGAGATCAGTTTGAACAGATATAATATAATGCGTTCACAGAAGTTTGGTTTTCTTCCGCGTGCTTTTTCGCGCGTGTATCTTTTCAATACGCGCGATTTTCGCATACACATCTGTACACCTATAGGGACAGAAGCCAGAAAATCTTATCAAAGACAAAAATTAGGTAATCATAATCAGTATTTTAGAAGCCGTTTAGTATGTGCCGTAAAATTACTTCAACGAGGAAATCTAGTTAGTAAATTTTTGGTATGTTTTTAGTATGGTTTAGGTTGGATCGGAGAGCTTCTTCCTCCTCCGATACTTTAGTCTGAAGCTACATGTTGCATTCAGTATTCCTTTTTTTTTTAATATTAATTTTCGTTCCAGCTTTTAAAGCTCATTTTTGCAAAGTTCTAAATTTTGTGATTATAGCAAAAAATTGATCTCAATTTAAGGTATTCTCTGAATTCACACAAATATAGTTTGAACTCACATTCTTCCTATGTCACTTGGACTGGAACTCAAAGAAGGTGTGTGCATGATTTGCTCATCTGCTGAAGCCAAATACAAATGTCCTCAATGTGGTTGTAAAAGCTGTTCCCTCGTGTGCTTTAAACAACACGAACTCACCCAATCATGCCCAGGAAAGAGTGACCTCTCGCTAGGAAGAGTATCGTATAAACCCAAATTGGATATATCTGAGCTTGATGTGCAGAGGGATTATAATATTCTTTTGAAACTGGGTCGCCAGTTAGAACTAGGAAAGCGTGACAGCAGGTTGGGAAAGATCACGCCGAGAGGAAAAGCTGGACAATCCCAAAAGACCAATCAAAGAAATACAGGATCTGAAGTTAGGATTACGAAAAGTGGAGTTAAACTCAAAAAACTCCCTGAATGGATGTCTAGGAGACAACGAAATAAATCTTATTACGACAACCAAAAGGGAATCTATCAATGGTCAGTTGAATGGGTATTAATAGATGCAAAATTTGAAACTCTCGATAGTTGCATGACTGAAAGTAACCCTGAAGATGTACCATTGGATCAAATGGCCCCATTTGAGAGATTCGAGCAATTTTATGAAAGAAAATCTAGAGAAAGGAAATCCAGACCCGAGATGACGGGGATGCACTTGGCAAACAATTCTCTCACTACTAATGATAGCGGAAAATCATTTCATGAGAAAACAGGAACTACTGAGACTGAACATACACCCTTCAGGTTTTACATGATTTCCGAAAATAAGCAGATCCTCCAAGTACCTAGTGATGCGCCCCTTCGAACTTGTTTGATGATGTCGCCTGTCACCGAGTTTCCCACAATTTATATGTCCAAAAGCTCCGAATTTGGAAACAGAGAGATCGTTTTAGAATACTGTCAAGTCCCGAGACTTATAGCGGAGACTTCTTCAGCGGTAGGAAACTCAAGTGATGACGAGCCTCCAGAGGTCAGTTCAAGCAAATTAATCCGTGAATAGCCGAGAGCTTCACTTTTCCCCTCATTAGGTAGAAAGATCGGAATCATAGGTGCGAGAAATTTCGTGGACTAAGTCATTCAACACGCTAGCCGACTTTCTCAAATCTAAGTCATCATCTTTCAATAAATCGCCAACACCCTCTACGATACCGCCATGAAATAACTCCGTTAAAGATTTTCGTCGACTGATGGCATCTTCCGATGAATAAGTTTCATCCAAGCTCGATGCCGTTTGATGTGAACTTATCGTAGATTTTGAAGATAGGATTTTTAAATCAATGATGACCCCTCGTCTGACTTTTTCAAAGAGTTTCAAGTTATTGAAAGGCTCGCCAGAAGGGCATATCATATATGATCTAGTCATTGGATGAATTCCAATCGTCTGGTAAAATTGGTTTTTAGCCTGATCATGAGTGCTCAAGGTCTGGATATCAGATGAACCGAGCTTTAAAATCTTAGTAAAAAGTTTTAATTGCAGTAACTTTTGATCTTTTCGTAGCTTTGCGGTCTTGGTACTACTCAGATCTGCAGCTTTGTTCGTAACAGTGAAACTTATTGATTTTGTAGTTTCGCTGGAAGTATTTCCAAGATTCCATCCAAGAAGTTGAATAAAATTTCGCAAAAGCTTGACCCAATGTTGCCTAATGATGATTTCCGAAAGTTCAGGAATTCCAGAGTCTAGCAGAACATCTAGAAGCTTGACACTATCCATTCTTATGGATTGATTTATATGACTCATGGCCGATAGAATGAACAAAACTATAGATGATTGATGTAAGACTAAAATTGTAGGCCTTTTTAAAACGATCTTCTGAAAAATAGTGACCGAAGACTGTCTAACAGATTTTGACGGATCCAAAATAAACGGTTTAAGTTTGGAAACAAGATCATCAAAGGGAAAATTTGCACCATTGTCAACCTTTTCAATTTCACGAGCAATTTGCGTAAGGATTTCCTGTTTAGAAGAACTTGAATAATGCTTAAGTAAGGTCAGCAATCGATTGATTTCGTGATTTTCAGATACATTAGTTGATAACTGAGGCTTCAAATGTATGCTTTTAGATTTGAAAGATGTGTCTGTAGAATTTAAGGACTCAAGTTTGCTTTTGCCAACTTTCAATTTCTGCTTCACAAAATCCTTTTGCTTTTCGGCCCTCTTTCTTTTAGAACCCATGGCTTATTTGAAGCTCAAAAAGTTCTTGTTTCGTATTAGAGAATCTGGTAAGCTCAAGAGCTCCTATTTCGTTTTCTTAATTTTTTTTTTTAAAGTTTTTTTAATATTATATATATATCCCAGGTAAATTAGGCACGCAAGCTGTTCGTATCACAATCTCAATATATGGAGGATTTGCGTTTTTTGACATTAGATGAGAAGATAGAAGTGGCCGATGACTTATTACAACTTTCGATAAACGAGAAATCTCTAGATATGTATGAGGAAGGAACGTTACAAGACATTTCGATGCAAGACGTTTCTATGGAACAATTGAGCTCATCAAATAGGGATCAGCATAATATGTTTCGTGATGAAGAGGTACATGAGAAAAAAGAAAGTCGTAATTACAACATTTTAAACCTCATCAATCCTTCAAGACTTGGAGAGCAATTTGCGGAGTCGTCATTTTTGAATTCAGAGGAACCAACTAGCGAAAATATAAACGACCACTTATCCCATCAGCAGCGTCCATCAACTGGTGAATATGAGAGATTTGTGGATACTTCGCAGCTGGTTTATCGCCCTAAGTCCTCGACCTTAGCCAGTCACCAAATGTCCCCATATCCTGCATTGTATCATCCCAGAACGAATGTTCCATTGATTGTTAATAACCACTACTATTTCCCAGAGGGATCTCAACGATTAAATTCTTCGGTTGGGAAGTCACAATCAAACATGAGCTCTGGATCGAGATACCGCATGCCGTACTTGCTCTCTTCGTATTTGCAAATTCTCATAAATTCACTGCTTGCCATTTATCTTTTCAAAATTAGTTTTGATATCATCCAAACAATTAAACATGATGTCCAAATTGGAATAAAGCAGCAAATTCATAGCGCATATTTTGATATCGAGGCATGCCGCAGAAACTTCTTCGAAAATCAGTGTGATCCCTCAACTAGAGCTCCAGCTCTGAAGGAAACTTGCTTGAAATGGGAGTGGTGTATGAACAGGAATCCATTTCATGCCACCTCATATTCCGAGTTGTTTGCTAAGGTAATGGGGAACATGCTGAGCTCCTTTGTTGATCAACTGAACTTGAAGAGTTTTATTGTCTTCTTAACTCTTCTTATTTGTACTTATTGGGCAAATTTTGGATGTGGATACTTGCGTGGAAGGTCCCATGTTACCATGGCAGAAGGAGAGAAAGAGGAGAATTTTGAAAGCTATCATAGTGAAAATCACGACCAAAAATTTAGCCCGATCAATTCTACTATCAAATATATCGAATCTTGAGCCCAGTTAATCTCAAGCGCTCTGTTCCTCAAAAGTGGGGTACAGCCAGGTTTGATTCTGCTGCTCGGACTCTTTGTTTTAGTCATGCAGACTAAATTATTAAGATTCATATGAACAAGCACTAATTAGACAGGACCCAGCCATCCACCTCGCACCGCATACACTATATATCATTCTGCATGAAATTTCTTCTTTGGGATATTTTTAAGCTACCAGTAATGTTTTAGCTGCAGCAAAATGTCTGCTTTTGGTTATTAGTCAAATCTAAAACTTTTGCTCGACTAAAACTCTCGAGAATCCCGACAAGAATGGCTGGGTTGTTCAAATATACAAATTGGAACTCCTTGAACGATCAATCATTGTTGATGTATAAAACTTAGCCTTCTCGCAGATTTGAGACTTAATTGACAAACATATGAAGCTAGTGCTACCATTAGTATTTTATTTGACATCTTTGTTGATTAAGACGGGTCAAGCCGACCCTTTTGATACTGATGACTGCATAGTGAACTACCATACAGTTTATGAATATGAATATGTATATGTGATTGAGGAAGCACCCGAGGGTGTTATATCTACTCGTCCCAAATCTAATGGAATCTCATCATCATCCATTATCAGTGAGACTATTTCCAAAAGCAGGCACGTCGGACCTTCAACCTTCTCTCTAGATGGGACTGAAAGAACCACTTCCCAAACAGCTGCTCTTGGATCAACAAATGATTTCATGTCTTCATCTCCAGTGGATGATGATAGTTCTTTTTCTTTTCCAAATACGGTGAGCCAACCAACGACTTCCAGTACATCATCAAAGTCTTCATCGACTCCTACTATATTAAGCTCCACCTTGAACACGTTGAGTACATCATCTACATCCACCACCTCGAGTTCATCTTCAAGTACTTCGAGTACATCATCTACATCCACCACCTCGAGTTCATCTTCAAGTACTTTGAGTACATCATCTACATCCACCACCTCGAGCTCATCTTCAAGTACTTTGAGTACATCATCTACATCCACCACCTCGAGTTCATCTTCAAGTACTTCGAGCACATCATCTACATCCACCACCTCGAGTTCATCTTCAAGTACTTCGAGCACATCATCTACATCCACCACCTCGAGCTCATCTTCAAGCTCATCTTCAAGCTCAATGAGTGCAACAGAATTGCTGTCTTCAAGCACTTTAACAACGTCGACTACGTCGGCTACAGCATCCGCGACCTCCTCATCCTCATTCGCTGATATATATCTTGAGAAGCACAATTACCACCGGTCTTTGCACGAAGATACTCCAGACTTAGTCTGGAATGAAACAATTGCTTCTATTGCTCAATCGTATGCAGATGAATATTCCTGCAGTGGAAATCTCGTCCATTCTGGAAATTCCCTCGATGGTAAAAGCCTTGGAGAGAATCTAGCTTATGGCTATGATTTTACCTCAGCAGGTGCTGTTACTGCGTGGTACGACGAAATCGAGTACTATAACTATAGCGATCCTGGCTATTCGGCTGAGACTGGTCATTTCACACAACTGGTTTGGAAATCCTCCACGGAACTTGGTTGTGGTTACAAGTATTGTGGGGCAACCTATGGTTATTATATTGTGTGCAACTACTACGAAGTAGGAAATCTCGTCTTGAGTGGTGATCCTGCTTATTATTTCCAAGAGAATGTGATGCCTTTAAGAGTATAATAAATCCACGATTGTATAGTATTTTTTGTATTAATTTACTGCTGATGCTTTTTTGAGAAAATTTGAAGGATGGATACGGATTTGGCGATTAAGTAAGCATTTTTGGTTTATTATAATTTTTAAAAATCCTATTTGCTACAGGTTTGGTTTGTCCGAATATCGGAAACCACGATTACATAATTTGGTCATCATTTTTTGATATAAAAGTTTTTTGATTAATTCATCTAGTTACCACCAAGATGTTGCCTACTTCTTTCCTAAGGTTGGCACACAGACCCTTCAGAGCCTCATTTTCTCTTAGAAGGTACTTATCTTTGCAAACTGTCGAAACTCCCAATAGTAATGCGCTAAAGTTTCTCGCCAAAGATTTCAGGTTTTTACCTGAGTACATCTCCACTGCAATAGAAGTCAACGATTTACCAGAGGCTTCTTACAAATCTCAATTAGCTTTAGAGCTTTTCAAGCTGAATGGGGTCAAATCACTACTCATTGGTCCAGATTTTGTGACTGTCAATAAAGTTGATGCTGAATTATCTAATAACCCTGAACTACAATGGAACTCACTATCTACAAAAGTAATGAACGTGATAATCAATGCTGTTGATTCAAAAGTTCCAGTAATCAACCAGGAATATAAGGAGGAAATCTTCCGTTTGCAAGATGAAGCTCAAGAGGAAGACGATGATGTCACATACGAAATCAAGGAATTAATCAATACGAGGATAAGGCCCGCTTTACAAGATGATGGAGGTGATATACATTTTAGATCTTTTGATCAAGACAATGGAGTGGTGTATATCAAGCTTCAGGGTGCCTGTAAGTCTTGTTCATTAAGTGAAGATACATTGAAACATGGCATTGAGAGCATGCTCAAGCATTATATTCCTGAGGTTGAGGAGGTGAGAGCGGTGATGGATCCGGAAGAGGAGATTGCTTTACAAGAATTTGAAAAACTGGAAAAGCGACTCAAACAACAACAGCAAAGGTTGTGATAACGATTTGCGCTTTTGATTTATCAAAAGAAAGTATAAATAGAGCGTGCGCTTTACGTTCTTTCACTCGCCTTTAATCCTATCTGATTTGCATATTCTTCAATACGTTTGGCAAGTTTAAAATCTAAATCGGTGACACCACAGTATTCATGAGTTGTAAGGTTAATACTCACATAGCTGTACGTCGTAATGATTTTGGGATGATGTCCCATCAAGTGTGATCTAAGGGCGACTTTCATTAGGAAGGACCAAGTGTCTTCGAAAGTTTTAAATTCGTAATCCCTCTTTAAGTTTGTGGAATTCACTTGCCAAAAATCAAGACCCATTGATTGCCGTCTTTGCAGAACTTGATCTAGTGTAAGTTTGATTAATTTGGATTTCGACGACATCACAACTAAAAAGAATATTTATTTAAATCGCGAGTAGTAACATACGTAATTATTGACAACAATCTTGGTTGAAGCAATTAAATTTACGAATGGCTTCGGCTATATATATACTTGATCTTGATCTGAATGTGATTGTACATCGACAATATAAGCATGATCTTAATACGCAATTGGTAATCGAATATTTTCAAAACGCAGTTCATTTGTCTAGCAAGCCAATAGTTTCTTATAAGGGAGTCCATTTTGTATATCTAAAGCATGACAACATTTACATCATGACACCAGTTTTTGAAGAGATTAATGTGATGTGTCTCATCACATTTTTGCACAAAACTGGAGATCTCTTGAACTTGTATATCAATGAAGAGATTACCTCCGATTCTATCAAGGATAACTACATACTGGTTTTTGAAATTTTCGATGAAATCCTTGACTTTGGGATACCCCAATTAACTGATTTCAACATATTGAAGGAATACATCAAGGAGTTTCCGGGTGATAACCTAATAAATTCAAGTATCTCAAGAACGTCAACTAATAAAATCTCGTGGAGACCGAAAGGAATCTTCTACAACAAGAATGAAATCTTCATCAATTTTAAGGAGAAACTGAAATTCAAATATAGCTACGAAAATCACAAAGTAATATCCAATATAATCCAAGGAGAGATTGAATGCAAGTGCTATTTGAGCGGTATGCCTATTTTAAGGATGGGGCTTAATGAAACTTTTTTTCAAGAAGATCGGCATTTCTCTAATGTCTTTTCCAACCTCAACTTCCATCAGTGTGTTATGCTCAATGAAATTAAGGAATTCATCACTTTTATGCCCCCAGACGGTTCATTCCGTCTACTAAACTATCAAATTTTGAATACGTCAAGTCTCAAACCTTTAATCATGCTCAGACCTCATTACCGGCTATTCAAACGCAAAGACTCCTATAGACTAAGGATCAAAGTGAATTTGCGAACATCTTTCAAGAAAAGATACTCTTTAAGAGATTTCAAGGCTCACGTTCCCCTGCAAATTCCATTAAAAGGACTCGTAATCGATTTCAACAAGTCACTGAAATTCAAGACAAAAACAGGCTCTGTAATCCATAATTTGGAAAAGAATTGTATCACCTGGATGATTCCGAAACTGGAGGGGAATTCGGAGAGTGAAATGCAAAGCGAAATCGAGCTTGTCTCATCTGATATAATACAAAGGCAGCACCTATCCAATGAATACAGCTCTAAACAAGACAAAAACGATTTGATCCATTTTGATCTTTCAGACGAGCTGCATATCATCAGGGGATCCAAAAAGTCAATGAATGATCATAAAGTTTTGGTTGAATTTGATTTGACATCTACTCTTTACAGTGACTTGAAAGTTACTTACTTGGAAATTGACGAGCCCGACTTCAAATTTCAAAGCTTTCCATGGGTAAAATATGTTGTGTCCTGTCGAAATGATGATTATAGTTTCATTCTTTCCAATGATTTATTCGAGATTGATTTGAATGCGAAAGATCAGGACTTTTTGAGATCTGCCTCGTTGAAAGATGAGTCTAGAAAAAATGACAAAGAAGGTGACGACGTGCATTTAGTTGTGGACCTTGATAAGGATCAGTCTGATGATACACAGCAGAACTTTGCATTTGAAGATAGCTTTCCACCATACTCTCGACCCCTTAGTTTTGAAGAGTATATTGTGGAAGATGAAGGATGCACTGATAGAATGCATGCAGTAAGTCACCCCTCGAGTCATGATGAAAGTTATTTGGCGATTGAACAACGACAGATCAGTCACAAGTAGTCTTTTCACCGTACATATATAAGTTTACCTGCATGTCCTCAGTTCGACGCGTCGACAGCACTAGAATAAACTTAGTTTGCATATATATATATATACAGTTGCAAAATAAACAACACTTAGTTTTCAAGATTTTAAATTTGCAACTTATCGATCCTTTTAACGGCCATCGGTTTTTTGAACTACTATGGTGACTTTGAAATCTTACACTATTGATCTAGGCTATCCTATTTATGGAGCTAAATTTGTCAACAATGATACACTTATAGTGACAGGAGGTGGAGGAGAAGGCAATAACGGAATTCCCAACAAACTGACTGCTTTACTTATTCAACCTACAAATGCTAAGAAACCAATCAAGAGGTTTAGAGAGCTTGTTTTGAATGACAAAGAAGATTGCCCAATGTCTCTTGATGTTAATAACAACCAAATTTTGCTGGGCGTCAATGAGAGCTCTGAGTCTATCAAGGGTGGAATCAACAAGCATCTTCGAAAGTTCAAATTCCACAACGAACACTTAAAATTTGTTGAAAGTTGTCAGATTCACCCCGGAAATAACTCTCAGCACTACCAAAAGCTGACACAACTTACGAAAGATGGATCATTAGCAGCTATAGCTATGAGTGATGATCCTTCATCTTTGTATATTGTTGATACATCGGAGGAAATCGAAGAAAAATTCAAAATTGTTACCACAGGAGATGTCAAGGACATCAGTCTGTCCCCCGATGGTAAATTGATGTGTTACATCACATCTAGTCACTTCGAGGCAATCTCCACGATTACTGGTAGATCTGTTTTCAAAACAAGAATTAATTTCTCAATGTCCAAGATTGAATTTTATGACAACAATATTGTAATCATTGCCGGCTCCAATAGGAACGGAATCATGATTGGTGAGTTTTCGGTTGCAAAATCTGCCGTTACAAAAGTGACAGTAATTGCCAAGAATATGAAGGGTATCACTTCTCTTGACGTGAACAATAAATGTGGTCTTTTTTGTCTTTCAGGTTCTGATTGCTCCTTGCTGTTTGTCAGATTCAAGGATTTGAAGCTGCTGAAAAAGATTGAGAAAGTCCACGGCTTTGCAATCACTAAAGTGACGTTCTCTGGGGATGGAAGATATCTTGCTTCTGTTTCTGCAGCAAATACTGTAAAAGTGATTTCAATTCCTGACAAGTTTTCAGAAACGAAGCCACTTTTCCTTTCCATTATTCAAATGCTTCTCTCCATCATAATTGTGACGATGATTGCTCTGGGGGGTCAATTTTTGTATGAGAATGGTTATTTCGAGCAAGCTCAAACGAGTGCTATGAATTACTATAAATCAAGAAAGCCAAAAGATTCATCTGAATATTTCACTATTCAACCTATTGCTTCCAGTGAAGTATTTGTTAAGGGTCCACCGCCCATCGCAACATATGTGCCAATTCCGGATGAGGATATCAAAATATCAGAATATAACAGCAACATGGATAAAAAATTAAAATCTAGTGAGTATATCAACCAAAACATTGAGACAGAAGTTGTGACCACATCTCGAACTGATCACCTGAAAAAAAAAGATGTACACGGCTCTAGGTTTCAAGAAGACTCTCCGTCAAGGAATGAGACTAACAACGAAAAGGAAGCGCACATGGAGGACTCGTATAAGAGAAGCTCTTCTGAAAAAACTAGGATGAATGAGTTCGATCATCCCGAATCAGGCGGGAAAAGTCAGGTGGAAACTTTAACGATCATCCAAACGACTACTGAGACAGTAATTGAAAAGCTTACAGAGACTTCCACACGAATACAGAAAGAAGTCGAAACACTGACAGTTTGGGCAACTAAAGTTGAGCTAGTCACCCAGTCCCTTCACCAAACAGAATCACATGAAAAACATGGTGTTTTGAGTTTTGAGTCGACTGAAGGGAACCCGAATACTGAAACTTCTGCCGGCTACGAAGAAAAAGTGTTGAGATTGAGCACCGTGGAATTTTCAGTTAGTTCGTACGAACCAATTGCAGATGAAAGCATCATGACGTCAGATTCGACCCAAATGTTACAAGATTCGTCAACAACTTTGAGTTCTAGTGATGACGATGTGCCAGTACAGCTAGAGATCAATGGGCTTATGAATGCATGCTCACGAGTTTCAAACTCAAAGCAATCCCCTTTATTTCTTACCCAATATCCTACTGAGCAAATATCAACACTTACTGATGTGGTATCTGAAACTCATGTTAGCCAAGCGTTTGCTAGTTTAACAGATGAGGGGTCTGGGTCTGCAGCTGAAGAACATTTTTCTCCACATAACTTGGACCTTCCAGTGGATTTACCTACTTCTGAATCTCGTGACCAAAGCTTGCAGCGTCTTTCAAGCGAGATACCGGAGGCTTCACCCGCAAGCATTGACAGCACAGCACTAACTACAATTCTTGACACAAAGAGTGATAATGAATTCTCCGCGGGGCATTTCGAGGCAAATTCTACAAGCCAATACTTTCCCGCAAATACAAGTGACGATTCAGATTCACTAACAGACGTTGACTCGGACTAGAATATTTATCCCTCATGCATGTCATGATGAAGGAGATCGACTATTCACAAAGACACAAACACGGACTTACAGATGGTTTGGTTTAACTTAGGTATTCTGCATCACCTTTTAATTGAATGAAAACGGCTTCACAATTCAAATAATACGTTAAGTAAACGAACGAGTTTCTTCGCTATAATTCCCCAGCTTTTTTGCTGTTACAAGCAACAATTTTAAATTTATCAACATTCACAGTTTCGTTATCGTCAAACTTAATGTTAACGTCCTTGATGACAAAAGTCCAGACATCATCACAAAATCGATAAGTGTAAAGATGACCTTTGAATGTTAGTTTCGATTTCACAGAATCTCTCAAATTGTCTGACGTGACTCGATCAAAGTTAGCGAGAACTTTCATTGCCAGCTGGGGTTGTATCCTTTGATCGCCAATTAAAGAGTCTAATGCATCAGTAAGAGAAGTTCCAATCCTGCGATATTAGTTAAGATTTTCGGGAAATATATAACACTTACGTGCTCCTTCTGTAAAATTCGTAGTATGTTGGTGCGTTCATCGTAGTAAGTCTCAAAAGATTCTAATTTGTATTTTGTTTTTTCGGTCTCTTCAGTGTCATGATATTAGGTAAGCGTTTTTTCAAAAATTCCGTATTCAAATAATATTAGTGGAATAAAATGGCGGTCATCTACTATAAGTTCAAATCTCAGAGAGATGACCTGATCTCAACAATCAAGTTTGATGGAACTGGTTTAACAGTTTTTGAGCTGAAAAGAGAAATTGTTTACGCAAACAAGCTTATGAACTCTTTAGACACAGATTTACTACTTTACCATGTCGAAGACTCTACTAAAGAATTTGAAGACGACAATGAGGTCATTCAAAGAGCATCCACTGTCATAGCCAGAAGGACGTCAGCTTCCAAGAAAGGTCGAGGTAACGTCCTGCGATACGTAGCAGGTAAGCCAAGAATTGCAAAAACTCAAACACCTAGCCTGGCTTCAACCAACGTGGCAGCACCCATTAGCACAGGGAATGAAGAAGACATGATTCGACAGATGTTCAATCAACAAGATGATCAGTGGACTCAACAACAGGCGGTCATGGCAACCGCGCAAAGAATTGAAAACACAAGACAAAATTTGAAGTTGGACGAGAATATTCCGGAGTACTACATTTGTTACAAGTGTGGAGAGAAAGGAAAACATCACATTCGAAACTGCCCCAAAAATAATGATCCAACATGGGACGGTATTCGGATCAAAAAAACAACGGGAATCCCTAAATCATATCTTCGAACAATTGACAATCCTACCGAGATTACCAACGAGCCTAATCAAAATTATATGGTGAATGAGGAGGGTAAATATGTGGTGGCAGTGGCAGATAAGAAAGCTTGGGAAAGATATCAAAATATCCAGCAAACAAAAGCCGCAGATGATGATTACAAAATAGATGATCCCGAATTGAGAGACCCCCATTCAGGAAAACTCTGGAGAGATCCTGTGAGAACCAAATGCTGCAACAATCTATTCTCGAAGCCTTACATCGAAGACTTTCTTTTGGAATCAGATTTTAAATGCCCAACCTGTGGTCAAGAAGATATATATTTGGATTCGCTTGAACCCGACACTACAATGCAAGCTAAGGTTGACGACTTTTTGGCACAACAAAAGCGGAAAGTTGAGAGTGAGGATGAGCCTAACAAAAGGCAGCATGTGGGTCCGGTGGGTCCGATGGTTCCAACATTGATGCCTTTTATGCCATTTCCGCCTACAATTCCTATGCCCATGAATAATAACAAATAGTCATCTAGTTTCAAATATCCCCTGCACTATATGAGATGACGGCCCACTTACCACTTGAGCACCAGAGCTCTCCAAATTCATTTCCGAGACTCCTCCAGTAATTGCAGAGCTCCTCATCTTTCCCTATTGGCAATCCCGCACAGACATCTGCTTTGCATGTTCTCAAAGAGAGCAAATGGATCCCAGATGAAGCCAGCTTATTTATAGCCGTTGCAAATGGAGTGTCTCTTGCCCAATGCCTATCGCCGGTGAGTTTCCTGTAGTTTAGGTCGCCTTTAATAATCACTAATGCAGAATCTTGGAAATATTCCCAAAGCTCTGCCCCACCATACCTTTGTTCCGACTGAGACAGATTCCAGTAGTCGAGATCAATTGTCCAAAATTCAGACTCTTGAAGCTTAAGTTTTCCATTCTCTTTGTATGTGCCAAGAGATTTAACCAAAAAATCAAGTTCAGCACGGTGCTCTGGGAATATAGTTTTATTCATGAGATCCTCAATCATGATCTCATAGTCCTTGATCATTGTATCACTCACCATCCAGGGCCTGGATTTACAGTGAAGGACAACTTCATTGACCAATCCTGCGTCGAGTAGGAATAATGACAAGATTAAATCTGTAAACAACTCAAATCCGGCATTGTCAAGAACAAAATCTATCCGCCGACTGTCGTATGGGACAGACAAAATCTGCTTCCAAGCTAAAGGTAGATCATTGCAAAGAATGTTTTTTGCCGAATTTGCTCTTGCTTCTTTACCCTGCACTGATTTAATATCTTCAAGGGTAGCATTGGCAAGTAACGACAAATCTGTGGCATTTCCCCACAAAGAAATATCAATGAATTCTTCAAACATCAGCTGTAAAGTTTCCTGATCTATATTTTGAAGCCCTTTGGTCTTGATCTGCTTATTTAATTGTTGATACCTAATTGCAAGTTCGTAGATTCCTAATGCAGAAGACTTAAAAGTCTCTCTTTTCAATCTGTTAAAAATATCAAATTCCACCCACTTAGTCTTGGTTTTAAAGTACACATCAAGTCTGCGATACAGATAGCACTCACAAAATAGCCAAGGACCAGTCAGCCATGTAACGTTTCCAAATTCTGCTAAGGACTCATTATATGACTGTAATCCCGGTATAGAAAGATCCCCAAATGCAGTAAGTGGAGCATTGTCCAACAGTTCTTGAGTTAGCCGATGGATCTCATCGATGATACGCAATCCTTGTTCTTTCTTCTCCTCGTCTTGACTGTTCGACATTTCGAGCTTAGTGTCTTCAGCTGCAGTACTCAGAATCTTAGGCCATCTAGACCTAGCGGTCGAAAATCCAAACGAATGTGGATCATTGTTATAATATAGTGATGGAACGTTCATCAGTCAATTTAGTTAACTTTTTATGACAAGATTTTTGAACAATTTATATTGGAAGACTAAATCTAAAAGTGGAAATTTTCCGACCGAAGATAATCCAAATAACAAAATATGCAAACACAGTAAAAATTCACTACTCAAATGGAGCCCTATTCTCCGTGGGGTCGATTTTGAACACATGATCTGGATTAAGAATTCCCTTTTTATCGAATGCAACCTTAACCGATCTCATGAGATCAATGGTATCCAGTCCGAGCTCGTCAACCAACAGCTCTCGCTTTTCGCTGACTCCAATCCCATGCTCTCCCGATACTGTCCCATCTAGTTCAATTGCCAACTTTGACATCTCGTTAACCATTTCGTGAGCAATTTTCTTCTGCTCGGGTTCGTAAATTACTAGGACATGCAAGTTCCCATCTCCGGCATGCCCCGCAGCAGTAGACAAAAGACCAGCTCCGTCCAATCTGTGCATAACTTTGGTGATCAGTTCTGGAAGCTTGGATACAGGGACGCAAACATCTGTTGGCAATACGGTAGCAGTGGGTATCTTTCTTTTTGCCCATTGCAACGAGTTCCAGAGGAGCGTTTTCCGAACCCTCCAAATTTCATCCTTCTCTTCTTCATCCTCTGCTACCACAATGTTGAAACCGTTGGTTTTTTTTGCGACCTCACTAACAGTCCTAATCAGTTCCTTTAGACCATTTGGGTAAGGTGCACTAAGCTTGAGCAACAAAAGATGATCTGACGTCCACTTTTTGTTAGGTTGAACACCCATTTCACGAATGACATGCATCTGCTTATTATCCATGAACTCCACTGCATTGCACGATATTCCCATTCGAAATAAATTTGTAACCATTTTTGTAGCGTCTCCGATACTTTTGAAATTGATGGTAGTGATGATCTCATTCTGAGGTTTGAAGTGAAGCTTCAATGTTGCCTCTACGATAATTCCCAAAGTACCCTCAGAACCAACGAATAAATTAGTCAAATTGTAACCGTTTGATGATTTTCTAGATCGGTTCCTCGTTTTGATAATTGTGCCATCAGCAAGAACCACTTTTAAAGATAAAACATTGTCCTTCGCCGCTCCATATTTCACAGCATTTGTTCCCGAAGCATTGGTTGCTAAAATACCTCCAATCATCGCGCCGGGACCAGGATCAGGACCAAACATCAAACCATGAGTAGATAAATACTCGTTCAACTCCATCCACTCAACACCTGGTTGAACGACAACATCTAAATCATGTTCGTGAAATTCCAAGATCTTGTTCATCTTTCTAAAATCTATGCAAATTCCTTGTCTCGTTGGGATAAAATGTCCCTCGATTGATGTTCCACCCGAGTAAGGGACAACAGGAACACTCATATCATAGCACACTTTCACAATTTGTGAAACCTCATCCATATTCTGAGGAAAGACTACACAATTAGGAACTTCATGAGGTTTGGGTAACACAAAATTAGAGGAATCTTTGGAATGATTGCTGAGTTCACCTGGAGAATTACTGACATTATCATCACCCACAATAATTTTAATTTTCTTGATGGCTTCGCATATCTCTTGAGGGGTTGCATATCTCAAGGAATTCAAGCTTTCAAGTGGAGTGGTGGAGCTTGTGGACACACGTTTTGTTGTTTCAAGCTTCCGGGACGAGTAAAATCCCACACCAGCACTCATGGTACAAACAGAAATCCAAATGAAAGCCATCTTCCAAGCACGCCTAGATGTACCAGACACATGCGAATGCGATCTCGTGAGCAACCGACGACCTATTATACAATTTTGAAAATTCAATGGATGTCTATGTCCCCACATTAGTATTCGAAGAATTTGTAGATTTAATTTCCAAATCTCTAGATCTGATGAATTTATCCTCAAAGTGTCGAATCACTTTTACAAGCTAAGGTAAACAATATGAACATCAAGCGGCATCAGCAGTACTTCCATGTATCTTGCTCATAGTTTCTTGAGCTCCTATACGTACAATCTTGTTTCCATCAGTATCATTATTGATTGGAACAGACTTATTTTCAATTCTCTGCTGCTTCCAAAACAACGATTCTGAACCACCCAAGACCCCTATTCGCATAGTTGCAAGTAAATTTCGTGCGGCATTTGAATGTTCGTAAACAGCACCATTAAAAGCTGTAGTTGCATCTCGTCCATGCGCGGCTTTAATTAATGGCAAACCTCCAGGGTGCTCATGGGCAAAAGGCGTAATATCATGAATGATTCCGGAAACGACCACCAAGTATTTGTCAGTTGACCTCTCTGCAAGCTTTCGAAACTCATCAGGAGAGAACACTGGTAGCCTGTCGATAGGAATTCCCCAGTTTAGTTCTGATCTTTTGCTGTCGATGATCTTTTGCTGTTGTTGAACATATGACATCTCAATAGTTGTGTCTGATGCTTTTCTGAGGTTTTTAACAAACTTAAAGATATCCAAAGCCTTTATCATCACTCTTGTAGGGTCAAACTCAAACCAATCTTTGCCATTTCGATAATCCATCGGGAATTCATGATGAAAGTTTAAATTACCTTCTCCGAGAGTGAGAATGTTCAGTAAGATATTGTTCCTTGGTGATTTAGAGTCATTATAGGGTCTTGTTCCCGCGCTGTGACCAACAGAATTGAGTGCGAAGATGGAATGTTGAACAAAGATCACTTTAAAAAACCCCGCATAAATTAAACCGCCCATGTAATCATTCCAGAACCAACCACTTATAACTGACGGAAGGATCAAACCTATCAATAAAAATAAAGTAAAATAGTTCTCCGCTTGCCACTTGATGATGGATTCATTCGAAAACTCATCCAGCCTGCTCTCTTTGATCGATTTTAATATTTTGGGATTATGAATGACTATCATCCAACCACAATGGCTGAATAAGAATCCCTTTCGAATATTGTGCGGATCACTATCCGAAATATCGCAGTTACGATGATGAGCCCGATGAGATGAACACCAGTTTCTTGCAGATGTTATACCTCCCCCAGAAGCCATGGTCGCTAAACTGAGCACCAGCTTCTCATTATCTATAACGAAAGAATTATGTGACAAGTACCTGTGGTAAAGAACGTTGATTGACAAAATCGTGAAGATGTGAAGCAATAATGCAAAATATAGAGTTTGTCGTATAGGTTTGACATTGTAGATGAGACAGGTAGTCACACCGATCAAAGGTACGAAAATGATCAGAGTGAAGTTCTTCCAGTGTATATGACTATACCAATTGCGAATACCCCATGAATGCTCTGATATGTGTCTTCTTAGACGTGTTGATGTAGTATTTTGTGCTCGGACCTTTTTGACTAGTTTTCTTCTGACTTTAACTACTTGCTTGCGGCCCTCACTATCGTCCGAGGACTTAGTGAGCTGCTGTATACAATCTACAGCACCTCCTAGGTTGGACAAATTATACCTTAGAAGCTCAGCTTCCGGGTATTCCGCTTCCTGAATCATTATAATGATCTCACCACAAAAAGTTTAAGAAACGTAAAATAATTTCCTACTGATATCCATACAAATATATATGTATCATGAAATTGGTCTCGAAGTTATCAAATAGGTAGAAAGGTCAGATTCTTAGCAGCTAATCAAATTTCTGGTATACTGTTTTACTGTTTTCGTTGTTTGGTTCATTTGGAAATCAAATCCTAATTCAACCCATACATCAACAGTGATTACAAGACCTCTCAGCAGTTTGAAATTCAGTTTTTCACGTTAATGTGAAGTTGCGGTTTTGGACTAGTAACTGCATCAATCAGTAGCTTGATGACATCATTCTTTTTAGCCTCAGCCGTCTTTTGGATTTTAGAAAGTTCTTCTTTGACCTGTGAGTCTGCTTCCTCTTCGAGCTTCTTATTGGAGCCAAGAAATTCATCTTCAAAAGATTTCAGCTCTGCCTCCTTCTTAGACTTGTATTGCTCAATTTCTTGCTGAGCATTTGACTTAGCATCTTTAAGCTTTTGTGCGCGGTCTAGACTGTTAGTACAAGGTTGACCGTCTCTTAACTGTAAATATACTCACATTGTCTGGCCTGTGACACAATTTCCTGTGCTTCTTTTTCGGTCTAAAAGATGAAATTAGTATAATGATTGCATTGGTTGTTTCGTGTACTTACCTTTAGTAAACTTTGAATTCCGGACTATCACGGTTAGTATATAAATTGAGGATCTGAAACGTACCATTTTCCAATGGGTCTATATTGAGCTTAGAATGTAACTAATACCAACAAGAAGGCCTCGCTATTTACCAAATGTAATATTCTTGCTTCGTTGGGTTTCTTATAAAATATCTTTTGCAGTCAATATTTTAAATTTACGGAATTTGGGTGCACGATTCCGAATGACAGAACCATGCTGATTTGTTAGCGTAGCTGAAGCTAATCTTGCTATTCCCCAAAATGCGCTTTATATGTCTAATTTTTGGGTTGAAAACTATCAACACTAAGACTCGTGTAGACCTGCATCTACTATATCAAATTGGAAATCCACTGGATATTCGTGCACTTTGATTAAGTGTAGTTTTCTTTCCTCCTTTGATTTAAAATTTTCGGTACAAGTATCTTGGAAACACTCAAACACATATTCTTCCCGTTCCAGTCTTGCAAGAAAGTAACCACTATGATTCTCAGTGATGTGTAATTCCAACAATCTTGAACTTGGGTAGTCAGTTTGACAGGTTGAGCATTGGTTTGAGTGATATGATTGGTGATGTAACTCTAGTTCCGTTTCAGTATCAAATACAGGAGGACAATGTGAACAAGGAGAAATAGTACAACTTAATTTAAAGGGAATCGAATTTATTTTGAGACCCAAATGATGTGAAGTCGAATTTTCAGTTGATAGTTCAGGGTCTTTGGAGGTATGCCTTACAAAGTGTTCATCATTTTCAATGAAAGCGTGATATTCCCTCTTGGGCATTGAAACACGCAAGGTAGTCTATTCTTAACAATTCAAGATAAATATAAATATGGAGGTACTTTCAGAATTAAAAAAAATATTAAATAATCTATCATATGAAACATCGAGGGTCTAGCCTGCCATATCCTACAAATCCTCTGAAGAAACAGAAGATCAAGGACACAAAAGGGAATGAAATGAATGAAGAAGATCACATTGACACTAATGCCGAACTAATCGAGATTTTGGAAGGAGAGGAAGGAGATATCAATGATGCAATAAATTTGAAGATCAAGGAAAGTGACAAGGCGATTGCAGAGGGAAGTGAGTCTCTCGTTATGGGCCCACTAGATCCTGTTTTTGGACAAAGGCGGGCGTTTCCTATTCTACTCGATCTTCGTAAAGTTGGGTCCTCGGATCAATTGGAAGACGTCAATACATACTTGGCTTCTGTTAGATTACAAGCCCAACAATTTTTGAGAAGTGGATTTCAAAGCATGCCGGATTTAAAAAGATCGGAAGATCACGCAAATATGTCCATCAACAATGAGTCTTCAAAGTCCGACGTCACAAAATCTTGGCCTTTCGAATCTTTAAGCGATTTTGACATGAGACGGAAAGAATATGCTGAATACCGTGCCGCCTTAACAGATTTGGATGCAGTCGAGCTCCCAAAGACCCAAAAGGAATGGAAGTACTTTGTGTTTAACAATGACCCTTCGTATGATTTGATGGCACAGTTAGTCGAGGAAGCAGAAGATATCAAACTCATGGTCTACTTCACGAAATGGCTGAACCGAGATATCAATAGCTCTTTTGAAAGTTGGATTTTCCATACGTTATATTGCATGGAGGATGTTCTCAGCTCATCAGATACATCTGTGCTAAGATCTTTGGGGAAAAAGGCACTCAAGCAATTAGAAGGGGACTTAAATGAGCGCAATAATGAAATTATGAAGCGTATCATAGTGATAATAGCTATGAAATTTGGGCAACGAGATCTACTTGATTAAGCGTTTTTGGTAACTCTTTATTAGATGTACAATATATTTCAATGGGCGTAGCTGCTTCATTTGATGCTCAACAACTTGACATCAAAAGTCAATTCAGAGTTGGCAGGGATCCCAGGAAGTTTCTTCGAGCCATAAGCCATAGCAGGAGGGATGACAATACGTCTCTCACCACCAACAGCCATACCAGCAACACCAAGGTCCCATCCCTTGATCACTTCGCCTTTACCTAAAGCAAAAATGAAAGGCTTTCCGGATGTGTTTTTATCGAAAACTTTTCCGTTTTTAAGTTTTCCGATGTATCGAACACCAACCTTTTGTCCCTTCTTACAGACCAGACCAGTGCCAACAGTTCTGTCTTCAATGGTCACACCACCCTGCAATGTCTTAGTGGGAAACTTCTTTTTATCTTCTGCTTTGGGAGATTCTTTGGCGGCCGGACCAGTGGGGCCCTGTTCAAGTTCTTTATTGAATTTCACAGATTTGTCTTTTTTTGAATCCTTTTTTGACTCTTTCTTAGACTTTTTTGACTCCTTGGCTTCCTTTTCTTCTTCAGCTGGTCTCTTTTTGTCCTCAGACTTTCCTGCCTTCTCCTCTTCAACGAGTTCTTCAATCTTTCCCTCAATGTCATCAACTCCTTCTAGCTCGTCCAAGTCGAAATCTTCACCGTCAACAATTTCGTCTTCATCCGGAGTCAAATCATAATCCTCGCTATCATAATCCTCATCATCCTCAGAATCGTCATCCGAGTAGTCATCCTCCTCTTCATCGTAAGGATGCTCAACATAGTTACCAGTGAGGTGAATGGCATAAGATCCAGTAACAACAAAGTAAACCTCCTCGTCAGGAAGAATAGTCAAATCTAAAGTTTGTTGGAATTGAACTTTTGGAGAAAGAGTACAGATAATGTGCTCTTCAATAGCATCATCATCTTCCATATCATCGTCGTCATCAGATTCACTTTCAGAGTTCTCAGAGCCATCATTGTCCTTGTCGTCTTCATCATTTTCGGCCTCGTCATCCTCCTCGTCCTCGACTTCAGTAATCTTGGCATCCTCCTCCTCCTCATCAGAATTTTCTTCACTATCAATATCAAAATCTTCCTCATCAGAGTCGAAATCATCAAGGTTAACAGGCTTCTTCAGGATTCTCAGAGTAGATGGCTCCTCTTTGTCGTCAAAAGCCTCTGGGTTAACAGCTGCCAAGGTAAGTCTAACCGTGACAGGGAAATCCTCAGGTTGACATGGCTCTGGAGAAAATGGTTGAAGCTCCAGATTGTATGATGCTAGTGGCAAAAGGGACGACATGATGCGTAATTTAGAGCTTTACAAGAAAGGTAAAGGAGTCTAATAGATGATTTAAATATTTAAAATTTTTTTTGCAAAGCTCAAATTAATTCTTTTTTTTTATTGTCTTTATGTGTTATGACAATACACAGAGGCACTGAGGCTTGATTTCTGGCTTAAAAATTTTTTTCAGTCGACTTAGGTTTCTATCGTCGCGTCGATTACGTGAAGATTAAACTTAGTTGAATTGTTAACTTTATATGGAGGATGCTTAGAAGGCCATAGCATGAGGTTTGTCTCCGCTCTTCAAAGAGAAGGACGATGCCAAGTATTGTTTGAGAAGAGGAGTTTTCTTGATCTCAGCGATCAAAGCCTTGTCAATAGTCTTTTGGTCTTCCGCTCTGTTTGAGCTGATCTCTCTCTTTGCATTTTCACCGAAAAATTCCTTCTCAGACTTGGCAACCTTGACTGGCTTATCTTTGGTGAAGTATGACACATCGTACTTCGACAAGTCTAGAGAAGTCACATCCACGGAAGTAGAAGTAGCAATAGCGTATCTGGCGTTGACTCTTCTGAGAGGAACGCCATTGACCTTGAATGGACCGGTCACAAGCAAGGTGTTGTCTTCAAGACTCTTCAAGTAAACAACTCTCTTTCCTCTGAATCTTCCAGCCAAAAGAATAAGAACAGCACCTGGAGTAAGGCTAGATCTCAACTTCTGTGGTCTGGCGGTCTTTCTCGTCTTTTTAGCAACAGGAACCTGTTCTGCTGGGTACCACTTTTGGTTCTAGATTGTTAGTATTTTGTGGTAATGGCGTTCGAAACGAAAGAAAAACATGGAGTCACATAAGTCCTTCAACAAAACACTGAAGTACTAAATGAGATTCAGCAGACTGTTCCTTTAGTAAACCACGAGTTACCAGCTCCAATTATTGGATATTGTAATTGGGTGTCGGGCTGAATACTATGTGTATTCTTCCTCAGTGATACTGAAAAAATCATCTTTTCCTTTTATAATCGAACTGTATAGCATGAAACTTACAGCAACCATTTTGATCAATATAAAACTGTGTTGAGTATAGTAATCAAGTTACACTAAATCTGCAATTTTTCACCAGCCGAGAAAAAAACACTAGGTAGGCCACCTAGCACCGGGCTCCCGTATAATTTCAAAGCTTGCCCATGAAACTTCGAAATTACCATAAGAACACCTGAGACCGCAGACGAGGAAAAACAGTCACAACAACTTAAATATGGGGTAAGCATGCTATCTAAAAGATGAATTATAAGTAAAACAGAGGAAGTTGTCTGCGTAGTCAACTGAGCATTACCATGGTCATACAAAGATTTTGACACAACAAACTGTTTATAACGTGGTACTATTGCCCAAATGAGGCGCAAATGAATTGTAGAATCGGTTTAAATTAACTTTTTACGGTAGCTATCAATAAGAAGCGATGATAATTATCAAATTCTCAGGATCTCCACTGTGCTGACACCTTATCCAAAGTACAGATCTTTAAGACCACGATGCATGTACAGTCACCAGAGAATCTTAATTCTGTTCGGCCTGGCTTCAGCTAAGTATAGTTTAGAAGTGTAACATTAATGCAAGATAAATGACAGCTGATCATATCATTTCAAAACTTTGAAAACTCCATGAAGGCATCAATTCAAACGAACCACTTCTGCTGGTCAGGTGTCAGTCATGCTTTTCAAAAACACACCTTTTAGTGTATCCATCTTGCTATCAACCCTTGCGCTAAATGATTAAACTAAACAATTATACACTATAAGTGTATATCGATCAAGTAGCTTCTGGTGCGTGCGCACTCAGTTTTGGTCAAATAATCCACTCGTGTGGAAGCCTGGCATATCCTGGTCAGTTCCTTTTCCATCAAGATTAACCAATAAATTAGTCCAAAATTCATCATTCAGTGCCATGTATTGATATTCAAGATTACTGTAAGGGCTGGATGCAGTATTGAAGGCACTATTTTCAGTGAATTCCTGTTGTTTTGGTAATTCAAGAGGTTGATCTGTAGTTCCAGTATGAGCATTCTGGTCATCAACATCATTGACTTCCAAAGGAGAAGTTGCATCAGTCGAAGGTTTGGCTACCACTGTGGCGTACGTGGCATTCCTATAATTTGGTATTGTGACAGGTTGTAATGGCGTGAGAGCATCGAAACGAATCTTTTGGGATTCCTCGAAAGTTGCTGCAGAAGGTACCATCTCTCCCTGGCTGTTGAACTGCAGAGGCGAGCGATAACTTATGGGATAGGGATTAGATGGGGAGCAGTTATTAAGCTGGCCATTCGCAATACACTTCAAGAGTCGTTTTTGAAAGACATGGGAGCTGGCCTTAGCCTGTCCATTTTGTATGAGTGACCTGTATGTAGTTTTGCACTGAATCAAAAATGTTTGCGTAAACAAAGACAGGACCAGCCTCATTTTTGACAAGAAATGGTTTCTTGGATATTTCAATGATGCATTGTAAACCAACTTGGTCAGAGTTTTTATCAAACTGAGCGTGTCTGCAGTCATTGTTCCGTATTCACTCAACATTGGCACAGTAATGCTCAAATAACGAATCCTCAGGAGCATACCAGCAGTATAGATAATTCTAGAGGAGTGAAATAATGGATCTATTGTGATAGAATCCTCGTTCAAATGTAGGAAGTGTTTGAGTGTTAAAACACAAGATTGGGTTGAGTTTTCAATTGCCTCGGCCAAGAACTCTGGCAATTTAGAGGAGTCAGGGTCCATCATATTCGAACCAAACATCACATGCAATGCAGGCTCATGTAAATAAGCCTGAACTGAAAAATAATATGACATCAAAGAATGATATAGCTGATCGTCGTCTTTGGATAGAACATTGATCCTTTCTCTCAAAGAATCCAATCCTTTTTGGATATCTTGGACCAAATACTTGTGCCGTATACTGGAGAATTCCAGAAGGGACACTTGGTCCATTGAAACATGAATTCCATGGTGAATTCTCTCCAGGACATGGTTGAATCTTGCATAGATGGCAATGATCATATAGTGTCTCGCATTTGTATTTTCAAGTTCAAAGCATGCTTGCTCACAGTATTCAGTCCATTGAACAGGTAAACGCCTCCTCAAAAACAATGCAATGGAGACTGTATTCATGTATGTCACTAACATCAAGCTCTTTGATTCCAAGCCCTGGTGATCCTCGAAAGATAGGGAACATTTTTTTTTTATCGATCCTTCATCCCTACTATAAAAGAAAACCGGTCTTCCCGTGAGACCAAGGTCATGTATCATCGACACACATAGAGAGTTGAACATATGATATCTGCGGTGATGGAACAACTCTGGTGGCACATACCAGATACAATAGAGTAGCATGGATTTCAATAATTGTAAACTTTTGTTCCCAATTGACAAAACTTCCCCTGTCAAAGTTTGTGAAATAAGCAGCTCAAGTTCTAGCTGGGCATCAATAGAGACATCTGATGGCTCTTTGTCTGCTATGGTAGTCACATATAGACAGACGAGAAGTAACAGAGGCTGATTTTCGCGCATTGCTGCCAGGCTGCAATCTGCAGGTAATTGTACGAATGGGAAAAAGCTGTGTATGCGGGAAATGAATAGTTCAAGAAGTCTCTCGCATTGGGCTTCAGTGAGAATTCCTCGAGTGATTGGGTCATCCCTAAGTCGTGACAGGTTTATTTTGCAAAACTCAATTCGTTTCTCTGCAACACCAACGATTTCAGCTTTGGAAGACATCTCTTGCTCTGAAACAACATTTTCTAATGTAATTATCTCATTTTCAAACCTGTTTATTTGTGTCTCGGTGAACGGACTGGCAATCTTGATGATGTCAGTATTGCCGGCATTGGACGATTGAGACCTAATGTCAGAAGTCGGAGAAAAATGCGTTGTGGACCGAGGCGTTGCCGATGGTCTCATGGACGGAACATTGCCAGGGGTGAGTTTCGAGGTTGAAGATGGACTATTCATGTTATCGCCCAACGTAGTCTGGTGCTCTAGAATCATTTTAGTCTGTTTGCTGATCAGATCATCCCTTTCTTGTAACGCTTTTTCAAGCTCCAGTAACTTGGTCTCCAGTACCTTGTATTTTGATGTAGCTTTGGCCGAATCAGGACGCTTCTTACGTTTCTGGATTTGAGTGTGATCAAATTCACACTTTCGTCCGGCCTTCACACACCGAACACAAGATCCAAGTTGCTCCGATGGATTCACAGGAACACATTTCACTTTGAGATCATGACACGCAATACAAGCAACCGATCTCCGTTTGTTAACTCCAATATTGCTGAGAGTTGTTTGGGAACTTTTGTGTGTCGGCTCGGCATCTGAAGAAGCGTTGGTAGTAGTATCAGAAAAATTAGGGCTTTCCCCATTTAGGCTATTGGGTTGTGGCATTAGAATTTAGCATTTATTCTCTCAAGTCCACAGAGCTTTTCAACTGATTCGCGATGCAACTAATAGCTTTGAATCGAGTTTCTTTAGATATTCCCCTAGTCCTAACAAGGGCACAGCCTGAAAATAGAATGATAAGAAAATTCTTTACTGAAATTTTCTGGTCTAGCGACGCGTCGAGGGTTATGTAACCATGTACAACGGACCGAATTTTTGACAATTGGCTTATTTGATTTGAAGATTATTAAGGTATCTTTCAAAATTGCTTGACAGATGGACTCATTAGGTAAAACTCTCAACAACCTCTCACTGTATGAAGTGAAAGCATATGTCAGGAAGGCTCAAAATGCCGTTTTGAATCTTAGTGAAATGGAAGCCAAAGTCAGAGAGGCAACCAATAATGAACCCTGGGGAACTTCCACAAGTACCATGGCCGAGATCGCCAGAGGTACTTTCAACTACCCGGAGAGAGAGGAAATATGTGCCATGCTTTTCAGAAGATTCACTGAGAAGTCTGGTCATGAGTGGAGACAAATCTACAAAGCTCTGCAATTGATGGAGTATTTAGTGAAACATGGCTCAGAGCGGTTTGTGGATGATGCTAGACAAAACGTCAACTTGGTTTCCATGCTGAACATGTTCCGTTACATTGACTCCAAGGGAGTTGATCAAGGTATCAACGTTCGGAATAGGGCGAAACAATTGGCTGCTTTACTTAATGACGAGTCTAAAATTCGCCAAGAGCGAAAGAAGGCCAAGGAAAATTCGAAGAAGTACGGAGCTGTTTCTTCGAACTCGTATGCAGGGACTTCTGTACTGGGTAGATCTGGTTCGACGTCTGCAAACTACGATTACGATGAAGACGCTGGCTATGCAGGAAGAGTTTTTGGAGATGGTGGTGTCTTCGGACAAAGATTTGAAGAGCAAGCACCAACCAGTGCGTCAAAAAAGTTTGAGGAGTATGATGTCGAAGAGCCATCAAACTCTAGAAGAACTAGCAAGCCTTCAGTGCAGGCATATGCGGTCACTGCGACCACTCAAGCTAATGTGGATCTATTTTCCTTCGATGAACAACCAGCTGCGACATCGACCGCTTCGGGTGCTCCACTCGGAAACGATGAAGACGAAGACGATTTCGACGATTTCCAGAGTGCTTCAGTCCCACCTCCTGCCCACCCATCTTCCGACCTCGCCCAGCTTTTGAGCTCGAACTATCAACAACCACAGGCAAGTTCGTTAAACTTCCAGCAACCTCAAAGCAGTCAATTTGGACTCACGAACACTAGTCAAGCTTCACCTACTCCGGCATTCTCGGTTTCATCGCCAACTTCAAATCCTATTCTACCGGCCGTCTCTCAGACTAAAAAGAAGGATGACATATTTGGAAGCCTTCTGTCGTCTGCCAAAACCAAGGCCCACACGCAGCCAGTGTCATCAAGTAAGGAATCCTCAGGGCCTATCCAATCGACTACAGCAGCTTCTCAACGACCAGCAGATGACGATTTCGGACTCTTTTCGTCTGCCTCGCAACCACAAGCACGTGGCTTAGCTCAAGAGAAATCGAACGACAACGGTGTGGTGGATTTGCTATCGTTTTAGCGCTGTATTCATAGAGACTACGTGAAGAGTCAATATACAATAAGCTAAGTACATGCGGGACAATCGCTCTTCGATGGCGGTGAACATGTGGTCACTAAAGTAGTTATGTATATTGTATTATGTCAGCGGCAAGACTTCGATTAAATCAGAATAAATCAAAATAAATCACCCTTTTTTTTAATCAAATGGCGATTTATTCATTTTGGGTATACGATAAACATTGCAATTGCATATTCAGTCGAGAATATGGAATGAGCTCACCCAACACGCAAAAAGCTTCTTCACGGACAAACAGCAAAAAACCACTCACTGGAGCGCTCAACATACCACCTGAACTGCATAACAGCACTAGAGTGTCAACGCCGTCACAATCTACGATAAGTTCTGCAACTTCTACGACCGGAAATATACGAGTGTCTTCCGGTTCAACTACAAACCCAAGGATTTTAGAGCTAGTTCAGAATGGTTCAGTGAATACCCAAAACAACGAGGACCTATCTAAATTGTTGTTCGGTACTCTTTTCTCATTGAAAAAAATCTCTGTCTCGTTATGCGATCCACAAGAGAATTCCACAGAAACTGAGCAATTCAATGGCTCGAGTCTCAGGAAATTCAATGATTTACGATCTTTCAAGACACTGAACTATAAATGTCATTTTTACGAGACAATAAACGGGTTAAGATTTGCGTTACTTACAGATCCTGGTGCACGTGACTTACAGTCCTACTTGGCAGTTCTTTACCAGGAAATTTATCTAAACAATGTTGTGAGGAATTCAATGATGCCTGTAGAATTCAGAGAAGGTGAGGTTATCAGCAACGAGAGGTTCATTCAAGCTGTTGACGAATATTGGAGCTCACTGCCCGAGTTTATTTCTTAAAATAGCTTCTTAATAGCATCGCTATTATTTGCAGTACTATCAGTGTATGTAGGCCACATAATAGAGTTTCTCACATTCAATTTTACCAGCTTATTTTTATGCGCCTCCTAAATTTCCAATGCTAAGAGCGTGCAATTTTTACTAAAAAACTTCTATGCATGCATAGATACGCACTAAAAAGGAAACAACCGTTAAACAGGCACATATCGCCTTGCAGCCCAGCGCATGGATTGCAGCCTCAAATTCTACCTGAAATTTTTTTGGTAAGATTGCTTGAGGGGTATAACATCTAAGCTTTTGCTGTTTAAACTAATCAAACATATGAAGCCCACAACATCATTCAGATCGAGTGGGTTGCAGGACTTCAAGCCCTGTAGACGCTCTCCTCTTTCGGATGATGAAGGGGATATATATGGTACAAATGAACGCAAACGTAAGCTCAGCCGAGAACCAAGCGAAACCAACTGTGAGAACACGCCATCTGGGACACATGCTACTGAACTTCAGGTTATCAAGCGACCAAATGTCGAAGGTACCGAATACACAGATGAAAGTAGTGAGGACGAGGATTACACGGAAAATTCAAGCATTCCGCCTGAACTTCTCAACAGATTTAAAACGTTTCCGTTGTTCGAAAACGCACCCAGGTCCTTCCTGGCTGCTCTTGGTCGCTCTCTCAAACTTGTGCAATACAATCCACAGGAGTATATCGTCAAGGCAGGAGAACAAGCGCTCTCGATGTACTGGATCTTAAGAGGTACTGTTGGTGTGACTTCCACCGACGGAGAGGCGATTTACGCAGAACTTGCAGCAGGGTCCTTTTTTGGTGAAATTGGAATACTCTTTAATCGACCAAGAACGGCAACTGTGGTTGCTAGAACTAAGGTTCTACTGGGTGTGCTAACCAAGGATGCACTGGCAGTTGCCTTAGAAGATTATCCTGCAATCGAACGATTAATTAGAGACGAGGGACAGGAGCGCTTGGCAATGCAGGAGAAAAGAAAAAGAGTGAACGTGTTGCCGCCAAACCTCTATTTCCAAGGACACAAGAACCATATGCATGCATCAAATGTTTACCACTCCAACTCTATTGTTGCCTTGGAGAACGATCAGGTGCCGGGCCCGGCTTTGCCTCCTACGTCGGAGCTTTCCGTATTCAAAACGCTAAATCCTTTTGATATTCCACAGCAGCATATGTCATCACCACTCGGCAACATTGACAATTCCATTTCCGTCAGAGAATTTCTGAGCAGTCTGCCCATTTTCAAAAATCTACCTCATGATGTTTTTCACAAGCTGGCTTTGGAAGTTCAGATTCGCGACTTCAAAACCATGGAGTACATTTTTAGGAAGGGAGATAAAGGTAGAGACATTTACTTCGTGGTGTACGGAGAGGTTGAGGTTTTGAACCCCGAAGTTCCCAAGCGCATTTTTGCTCGTCTTGGGCGAGGGAAGTATTTTGGAGAAATGGCATTTCTGTCGTCTTTGAGTAACGAGGGTGATGCCCCCGCTACCGATGCCCGCTCTGCAGACATTCGCGCGGTGTCTGACTGTGAAGTGCTGATCGTTGAAGGACAAGCACTGGAAGGTTTATGCAAAAGATACAAGTCAATTGCTGAAGACATGAAGACTACTGCAGGAGAGCGACTAAAAAATAACGACTCTGTGGGGAATTTAATTGATTCTACGGAAATTACAGCACACGATCGGACAACAGTGGATTCTCTCATTGAGCACCATGAGAGCAAGCCAGTGTTCAAAAGTATTTCGTGGAATGGAGAAGATGCTACTGTAGGACCACTCAGTCCTCAGGATTCCATCTTTTCAAATTACTCTAGAGATTCAGTCTCTACTTTCAGTTCGCAAAACTTTCCAACAAAGTCAATTCCAGAATTTCCATTAGATACAAGTCTTAGTTCCTCGCAAAACAAAAACGCTATCATTGAAAAGAACAATATACAACTATCTGTTCCAACATGGAATCCTGTCCCTGGATCTTTATACAAATTCGGCCAACAAACAAGACAGTCCTTCCATTATACCCCACCTGAACTTCGCTCAAGATTGCAGAGTATCAACAATGGAAGACGAAGATCATCTGTGTTGAGTACAGGCCCATTGCCAGACTCATTGATATTAAAAATCTTTGGCTACTTAGATTTGCCGGATCTCATGAGATGTACTGTTGTTTCAAAAAGATGGAAACAATTGTTGTATTTGGGACCTGATTTGATGAAAACATTAGATCTCACAAAATGGAGTCGCGACCTTGACGATCAAGGGCTCATTCAGATCACCAATTTTGTTGGTCCTCGTCCGGAAATTATCAACATCTCGAGCTGTTTCCACATCACCGATGCAGGGTTTAGCTACATGATTAACGAGATTGGGATTCGAGGATGTATCAAACAGTTACACATGAACGACAACTGGAACATTTCAGCGATGGCCATCATGGATCTGAGCATTGTTGCCAGAGAGTTGGAGGCAGTTGACTTTTCCAACTGCCGCAAAGTTCGTGACGACGTGATTGAGCGCCTCCTCAATCCACAAGATTCCAAGCATGGGTGTCCACAACTTAAAGATCTGAACTTTTCTTACTGCAAATATTTGACTGATAACACTATGATGCTTTTGGCCAGAAATTCGAGTCAAAAGATCACGTCTCTCAACCTCACTAGATGCACGACAATAACTGACAACGGGTTTTTGTTTTGGTCGCAGACACAGTTCCCTAACTTGAAAAAAGTGGTACTTAAAGATTGCACATTTCTCTCAGATTTGGCTATATCACATTTGGTTGCTTCGTGTCCCAAACTTGAAGACTTGGACTTAACATTTTGTTGCGTTCTCACTGATAATTCTGTTGCAATGCTGTATCTTTACTGCAAAGATCTCAAGACGCTTAACTTGTCTTTTTGTGGGTCCGCTGTCAGTGACAATTCTCTTGCATCAATTTCTAGACTGCCTCGTCTAGAAAACTTATACATTACTGGATGCATCAGAGTAACGCGACAGGGTGTGGACGAACTTTTGAGCAATTTGAATTCTTTAAAATTTTTGGAGCTCAGTCAGTGTCCGAGAGTCAACACATTCCAAGGAGCAGTAGTGGAGCCATTCGAAAAGAAACCTGGAACTAGAAACGCGTTCCTAAAAGTGTCGCCACACGATAGAATTGTCAAGGTCGTTTTATAGAGTAATGAATTTATGATTATTTAGCTTTACAATCGACTTAGTAGACGGAGATATAGTTATTTATCCGTTCTTTTTGATTTTGGGCAATGCATTCGGCGATCCAAGTAATGTTTCTAATCTCCTGTTCTTTGGATCTCATGAACGCCCAAACGGTACTAATAGTGAATTGTTGAGTGAAAGCATCTTTACAAAGTCTCATTTCGTACTCGTAGAAATGATCTTCAAGATTCTTGTAGTTAGTTGTATCAAAAAAATTCCGGAATTCTCCAACAGACGTGATGGTGGTCTTCAGATTTTCAAGATCGTCACTGTGAGCCAATTCGTTTTGGTAGGCCGAGTTGGACAGCTTTCCCAGGGCTGGGAGAATCTGAAGTTTATCAACAGCCTCCAAGTCTGTATCGAGCGAGTTGATGCAGATGTTAATTGCCCTTTTATCAGCCTCGAAGCTCAGAATTCTTTCCATAATTTCATTTGAGGGAGAAGGAAGCTCTGTCTTGCAGAATTTCATAAAATCCTCTAAATAAGCCTTGTAAAGTGTATTTTTCACGATCTCAATGTTCATGTCATCTAGATCATCCACAGATAAGCAGTTTTGAAAGTAAGGGGCCAGAGGTGTATCAATCAAGACGGTTTGATACAACGAGTCTAAATCTGTAGCAACAGAGAGAGTAGGTAGAGTATCAAACCATCCCAACGGATGACACCTCTCAAGAATTTCAGTCCTGTCTCTCTCGTGGATTGTACCTGTAATCATCAAAGCAACATTGTCAATCATGTAACCATACGTAATGTAGTCCATGAACTTCGCCAATGGTTCAGTGGCCTGCGATCTGATATATCTAAATTGCTCAAATAGTTTTTCGTTGAGCTTCTCCTCGATTATGGTAGTAGAGAGAGTTCCTGAAACGTTTGACAGGAAGTTACCATAGTCTGTGGCGGAAAGTTGGAGTTTGAGATCTTCCAGAGAGTCGCATTGAGTCAAATTGATATATTGTGCAGATTTCAGTAATCCGTCTCTGTACCCACGCACCAGACCTTCAATGAATCCATTATCGATATTGAAAAAAAGCCCCTCCATGATTTCGTTCTTAGGAATAGAGTCTTTAAGAAGCAGGTGTTAATTTTCGTTTACTGCTGCATCGACGTCGATCGGCGGCTTTGCGGGCTCATAATTTAGGTCGATTAAAAAATCTCGAATTATTCCTGTGTATATAGATAGAGCCATGTCTGATTCCACGGGTTTGCTTCTCGAGACACTTTGGGGTGGATTGCCTAAAGATGTCACCAATCTCCTTAATTCTTCGGATTCATATAAGCATGAAGCGCTCAATCTGCTTGAAGAATTACTAAATCAAGAGGACAACTCAGACACTCTGTTATCAACAGATGTTAGACCCTCAATTGACGGAAACAACTCTGGCCAGTCGTTGATCGAACAGGTTGCGGAACTCGAATCATCGCAACGTATTTATGAAACACAAATCAAAAAGACAGTTTATGATAATCTGGATAAATCATTGGCATTGAATCATGCCTACAGAGATTGTCTTAATATGTTCAAAAACGACTTCAACGAGTGTTGCGACTTTTTATCCACCAATTTCACCAAAAATGACGGATCAGAAGATGCAGATGAAAAACATGAAGCTGAGAGCTGGAAGGATCTACTGAAATCACAACTTCCAAGCTCCAATCACCATCAAGAGAATAAACAGTCTTCGTCCATAATTCTTCAAAATATGGATAACATTATGGATATTCTTGAACTTCCATCTCTGGCAAATGCATGCGTGAGAACAGGCCACTATGCAGAGTGTGTGGAGATTGCATCTCATGTTCGTCGCTTATCAATCAGATACTCGGACGTTCCTTTGATCCAGAAAGTAGAGCAGGATGTCCAACTTCAGATTCGTGAAATGGTCAACGGATTGATTAGATTGCTTAACACCGATCTCCGCCAGTCTTCAATTATCAAGATTGTTACATATCTCAAAAGAATTGGACCTTTCCAGGCTGATTCTAAGAGCTCGGAGAATGGGCTCATGAACTCAACCATAGGACACGATCATATGAACAACAATTTACTACAGCGAATCTTTTTGAAATCAAGACACCAGTTTATCTTGAATGAACTCAATGTCTTGATTCCATTAAAAAACAATAAATCAATAGAGAAATATCTGAAGCGATGCCTTGAAGTCATCCGGGAGCATTGCTTCCAAACCATAGTCACATTTGAGTCAATTTTCCCGGATGAAAGAGGGAGAAGTGTCAACAATCTTCTTTACTCTTTCATTAAGTCGTTGATCACACGCCTCTGTACAATTTTGCGGGAAAACTTTAATGACATTGAATCGAATAACAAGGATGGATTACTTTTACAATTGATATACTGTTCACAAAGTCTTGGTAGAATTAGTGGCGACTTTAATGTGATTATTCTTGATCAACTGGGTGATGTCATAGATAGAGACAATTGGTGCCAAATTCTCAGAAAGCAGAGAGATCTCATCAAATCTCTCAACAAAAACATGAGCGAGATGTCTACATCGAAAAGGTCGTTGAGTGTTTCTTCAGATTAACTCTTTTTTATGAAACGAATTCAAGTACAAGACAAGCTTTGTGATAATCAAGCATTTGAACAACACCAGAAGGTCAACCGTTAACCGTTAAGATAAGGATCGAAAATCTCATTGTATCTTCTTCCTGAAACTTCGAAGTCGGATGCGAATTTTAAGATGGACTCGAACTCCTCGTCAGTCAGTTTGAACTCTGTGTTATTCTCATGATTTCTCTCCGCAGTACTGGCAGACGGAATTGGGAGAATTCTTGGATACTTATCAGGGAAATCGTTGAATTTGCGGAGCCATGACAACGCGAACTGGGCTGGGGTGCATCCTTTTTTCTCCGCATACTTCTCAATTTCTTCGACAAGGGCTAAATTTGCTTTCAAGGCCTCTTCCGAGGTAAATCTGTCCAAGTATCTCCGCTGGTCTTTTTCGTGAAGGTCGTCCATAGACTTGACCTGTCCGGTCAGGTAACCTCTGCCGAGTGGGGAGTAAGCAATGACTGGAATCCCTAACTCCTTACAAGTATCCAAAATTCCGTTCTTCATAGGATCCAAACAAAATAGGGATAATTCAATCTCGACACAGGAAATTGGCTGAACAGCAGCGGCACGCCGGATGGTTGCAGCGCTGACTTCGGAAAGTGAAATTCCCTTAATCACCCCCTTTTTGACGAATTCCGCAATGCTGTTGACAGTGTCTTCAACTGAAACTTTGGGATCAATCCGACCAGACTCAAATAGGTCGAATTTCCCACCGGGGAAGAAAGCTGCGCATTTCTCGATCGAGTTTTTGATATTCTCGTACGAACAGTCCACCCCACCTTTACCAGCACAACCTTTCACTGAAATGACCACTTTTTCCCTGTTCTCTGGATACTTTTCGAAGAAATCGCGAAGCATTTCCAAATTTGCCAATGGTTCGGACTTGGTGGTGGGATCCAGACCAAAGCCGTTTGGTCCATAAAATTCAGCAGTGTTTAAAAAGCTAACCCCGTCTTTAATAGCATTGTTCAATGCCGCAAACTGCTGCTCGCGAGAAATTGGCACAGCACGAGCTGTGAGAGACATAAGACCGTATCCCGTAGTACCTTTGATCAAAGAAGACATGTTAACACCAGATAATGATTGAATAAGCTATCCAGTAGAGCTTATATACTGGACTTATCCGGATTTAACTATCCCCGGACTTTGGATAAATATCCGGCCCAGCAGGATAATTTTCCAATTCCGGATTTATTTACATAGCTTCCTCAGTTTTCTAAGCTTTGACGGAGTTGCGAACATCTATTTGTTGAGCAGTCTTACCCAATAGGATATCTCCGCCTGGCAACCAACAACAGTAGTCCACACCTGACTCCACTAGATTCGGCCTACAAAAATCTGGACCGGTAAGGTGAGGGTGAGCTAAGTTCGAGCAAGACATCGGCCACGATCACATCCAATATAGTCGAGACGTTTTTGGGCGAAGTAATGATAGCTCCACGAGAGCACTTGAGATGACACCTTTCGACGTAGCAGAGGATGTCTTCTGCGTATGTCAGGGCTCGATTATCGTTTCCTGTCTCGATTTGGTACAGCAGCATGGGCTGAAACCGAGCTACTCAATCATTGGCTAGAAATCTACAGTAGGTATAGGTAGTATACGTCCTCATAAAGTGTCAATCTTCAAATGGGTAAATAATTTTCGCTTTGGAAACGATGCACGGATGTTTCTGTAAGGGAAGAATTTGTTTAGCGACCTGACGTGCTATAATTTCAGTTGAAATACGGAATTTTATGTTTTCATATCAGAACTCTTTGGAATTGAATTGAATAGTATCCAATTTCTCAGATCAAGATCTCACGTTTCTGACATAATTGAACTGATATCGAATTCTAGACCTGTGTTCTGTGTCAATTTGCGTTGTACTGCTTTGATTTGAGAGTACCAAAGTGAATTGCTGTTTTAAAGGATGTCGTCGGGGAAATCAGAAAAGGCCCCATTGCTTAACGGGTCAACTTTGTCAGCTCCCTCCAATGAACTCAAGTCAACGACCTCTCAAGGTTATAAGGAATTTCATGTCCCTGAGAAGGGTTCTGTCGACTTCCCCTGGAAGAAGATTGGATCTTTTATAGACCCTATGAACCCTCCGGACATCAAAGAATTGAAAGATATGAATATGGAGTCTGGTAAGTCCGTCGTCCAAAGTTATGTGAAGGACAAGTATTACTCCGACTTCTACTACAATTGCTCGCTAATGGTGGGTACGTGTGTTTTTGCGTGGCTTATTGCAAGACTTGGAGGTGGATTTTTTTCGCTTGCGTTTGTGTTGATTTGCGCATCTGCGTCTTACAGAAATGAATTTAGACGCTTCAACAGAAACCTGAGAGATGATATGCTGCGATTGGATGCTGCCAAGCACCTTGAGGAAAGACACGAAACTATGGATTGGCTGAACAACTTTTTGGCAAAATTTTGGGTGATTTACATGCCAGCTCTTAGTGAGATGGTCATCACACAGGCCAACACAGTTCTTAAGGATGTGGATCCTCCTCCGCCAATTGATGTTTTAACACTTGATGAGTTCACGCTTGGCACCAAAGCCCCTAAAGTTGAAAGCATCAAGTCTTTCACAAAGCTTGGTAAAGACATCTATCAAATGGATTGGGATTTTGGTTTCACCCCTAACGATACTGATGATATGACTAAAAACGAACTCAAGAAAAAGATTGATCCAAAAGTTGCTTTGGGAATAAGAGTCGGAAAAGGTTTCGTTGGCGCTTCGCTTCCGATTCTCGTTGAGGACATGTCGTTCAAGGGTAAAATGAGAATTACTATGAAACTTGGTGATAACATGCCTCACATTAAAATTGTGTCGGTCTCCTTCTTGGAGCCTCCGTCTATTGATTATGCTCTGAAACCGGTTGGTGGTAACACTTTCGGTCTTGACATCATGTCCATGATCCCAGGATTATCATCTTTCGTCAACAGTTTGATCCATTCGAACATTGGTCCAATGCTTTATGCTCCTAATTCTCTTGATATTGATGTGGAGGAAATTTTCAACAGTATGCTTCCAGAAGCTAGGGGCGTTCTAGCTGTCAACATCAGAGGTGCTGAATATTTCAAGGATCCAAATATCAGTCCTTATATTGAGTTCTTCACTGACCAGGACTCAGGAGATCCATGCACTACTGATGTTAAAGCAAAAACTAATGCTCCAATATTCAACGAAAAGAGATACTTGATGGTCAACGATTTGAACCAAAATTTTAACCTCAGATTGCTAACTATGAATGACGGAGAAGTTGAGGAACTGGGAGCAGCCAGTTTCGAATTGATCGATCTGATGCAAAAAGAAGTGCGTGAGAAGATCGAAAGCAAACTGACTAGACGAAACAAAAAAATTGGAAGAATCGTCTACGACCTCAAATGGCATCCTGTTCTGGAAGGCAGAACTTTGGATGATGGTACTAAAGAGGCGGCACCTGAATCTGAGATTGGAATTTTCAAGTTGTCGCTCCAAGCCGGAAGAGATCTCGACGTTTCCAAGTCTATGCTGGGCAAACTTTCTGCATTTGCCGAAGTTTATTTTGGCGACGAGTTAGTTTCTACTTCTAGGGTTGTCAAGAGTTCTAATGAGCCAGACTTCAAAATGCTCTTCGAGAAGCTTGTGCATTCAAAATCTAACACACCGGTCAAGATTTTGATCAAGGATACCTCGTCCTACGGTACTTCTGTCATTGGTGAGTACAGTTCACAATCCCTGAATGATCTGATTTTCTGCTCGTTGGAGGGCAAGGAGACAGTTTCGTTGACTTCAGGACCAGGTTACTTGAAGGTCAATGCTATTTGGAAGCCATTGGCTAGTCTAGGACTCGATGATTCTGTACAATTCATTCCTCCAATGGGTACCATCAGACTCAATATCAAGAAATGTGAAAATCTCAAGAATCTTGAGACAATCGGAAGTATTGATCCGTATGTGAGAGTCCTGAGTGGTGGGAGAATCACCGGTCAAACCCCCGTTGTCAAGGATACTTTGGATCCAGTCTTTGACGAGGTGATCTACATTCCTTTGCTTTCTGAGAACCAAAAGATCACTCTGAACTGTATGGATGTCGAGAAGTCCTCGGAGGACAGATTGGTCGGATCTGCATCTATTAATTTGAACAAGTACATCAAAAGAAACAGCAACGGAAACTATCTGGCCTACGAGGGTGGATCTAAAATCATTACGAAACCACTTGTTTATAAAGAGAGAGAGCAAAGAGGTCAAATTCACTACTCAATTTCCTTCTACCCGACGGTTCCAGTTTATTCCTTGAAGGAGTTGAAGGAGAAGCGCCAGGCTAAAGAAGTCGACAGAGAGGCGGAAGTTGAAGAGCTCAACGAACAGGCAAAGATGATGGAGGATTACAAAAAACATCCAGAACAGTATGAGTGGTATTCTGAGGATGACGAGGCTGACAAGGGGGGAGTTTCCAAGAAGGAGATGAGCTACGATCAGCTTGTTTCGCACAACTCTGGTGTTTTGGGGATTAACGTTGTTTCAGGTAAATTTTTCAAGCCAGATTGCCACGTTCAATTCTTGTTCGATGATCGCGCTTTCCCAGACTTCACCTCTAAAAAAGCACAAGGTCGCCATATGGGCACTGATGCAGGTAGCGCGTTCATTAGAGATTTGAGACACTCTCTTGCTTTGGTGAGAATAACAACAAAGGAGGACGCTAAAAAGAAATCTGACATCCTAGCTTCCAAAGAGTATCCTGTTATTGAGCTTTTGAACAAAGGATATAACGAGCCATTGAAACTGGAAATCTCTGGCAACACTGTTGAGGTTCAGTTCGAATACATTCCTACAGCCATCCCCTTGGGAGTCTCCGAATCGTTGGAGGATACTGGATTCTTGACTTTGAATATTGTCAGGGCCAATGGATTGATGGCAGCGGACAGGAACGGCAAGTCGGATCCGTTTGTGGTCATTACCATGAATGGAGCTAAGGTGTTCAAGACCGATAAGATTAAGAAAACTCTGGACCCTGTGTTTAACGAGCAGACCACCATTCCATTGAAATCCAGAAGCAGAACAGAGGTTAAGGCTGTGGTTTACGACTGGGATGTTGCAGGTGACAACGATCTCCTCGGCTCTGCTGTTCTTGATCTGACTCAACTCAAGCCTAACGAAAAACAGGCGTTCGAAGTTACTCTGGATACGCAGGGAACTGTCATTTTTGAAGGCTATTTCCAGCCTAAATATCTGAGACCCGAGCTATCGGAGACTGGTGAACTATCTGCATTGGCTGGTGCTCCAATCAAATTCGTTGGAGGGGCCGCTGGATTGGTTGGACAGGTTGGTACTGGTGCTGTCGGGGCTGGTGTTGGTGCTATTGGATCTGGAGCTGGCGTGATTGGAAGTGTCGGTGGAGGTCTCATGAAGAAGCTAGGTGGAAAAAAGAAGTCTTCCATGGATGTTAGTAGAAATGGCGACTCTTTGAACCCTCCTGGTCAGCTGAGTGACGTTCAATCTATGCATTCCAACAGACCTAGCTCTCAGACTTCTTCTCCGATGAAATCACATCAGAGACAGGTTTCTGACATGGCGTCTTTCACTTCTACCGCATTCGGCGGGGCTGCGTTGCCTGGAAGACTGACGGTGGTTGGGTTGAGTGGCGCGGCAGAAAAGGAACAACTTCTTGTCAAGGTGTCGCTTCTTTCTCCTTCAAAGAACAGAGAGATTTACAAAACCAAAGCTATGAAGCCAGCCTCTGGAATGGTTTCATGGAGAGAGTCTGTGTCATTCAAGGCATCTACCGATGCTCAGATGCTGTTCCAAGTGAAGTCTCATCACACCTTTGGAAAGACTACTGACATTGGAGAGGCTCGTCTGGCACTCGGTGATGTTTGCGGTAATTACAATGATATCACTCTTCCAGTGGGCGACGGAGAATTGACGTTGAACTTCAACTATGGAGCTGCTAACTAGTGTACTACTGTTCCTTATTTGTATAACATAGTCAAAAGAACATTATTATTAGTGAGTCAAATTAAAACTATGAATAAGTTCGGAATGCAAAACGATCATGTATATTGGTGGATGCAGCATTATTTGTTTGTGCGTCTTTTTAGTCTCGGACCAGGGGCTCCACGGGTACCAGACTCCGGAAGAGTTGAAACTGGCTTTTCTATACGAGGAACGGGTATTTCGATTTTGGCAATTTTATCAGCATTTTCGTCCTTATGCTTGGAATACAAATAATTATGTAAAGCCATAATCTGCTACGAATTGGCACATATTGATGTATATATATTCTTCAGTTGCATCACCAGTTGGCTATACTCAATGCTGCCAAGTGGAGCGTAAAAAACTTCAAATTGAAAAAGTGGTTCGACTTTTTGAGTCTTGCAGCTTCCTCTATTGTGTACTGCAGAAATGTGCCTGGTGTTTATTATAACCATGTATTATATATGTTTATGCTCAATCGACCTCAAATAAATTTGCTTCGGAGAGGTCGCAACCTCCCGAGGGCCAACCGAGAGGGGCAAGAATACTTCTGATGAGGTCCAGGCTCACCTCAGACTTATCTTCACATGTGCATTGGAAGATAAAGTGCTTAGGGCATCTCAATCTTCTGATAACAATACGGAACATGTTGATTTCCTCCTTCGTAATCTCGATGTCGTCCCCATCGTCAGATGCATTGCGATCGTGCTCGTAAAAGAAACTGTCGTAGTTTTCTTTAAGAGCCAGTTCCGGTTCCTCCTCTCCAATGAGGGCAAGGCTAGATGCATATTTTCGAAGACTTCTTATCGACTGACGTCCAACGATCATCGGTGGGGGCTCATTCGAAGATGGGGAGCCAAAGATAGTTAGTCTTTCCAGCTGTTTTCTTGGTGTTCTTTTAAATAATTTAGATCTCTTTCTTTTCTTGATGTTGAGTGACGGCGTGAGATCCACTGTGAACGACACATTGAGAGACCCGTTGTTGTCGTCTCCTTCCAGATCTTCTTCATCCGACATCGTGAAGTCGGAATCGCCCAACTCCACGTACTCCACATCCTCAATTTGATTTGCGGTATCAAATATGTTGTCTTGGTCGCTCAGCGACGTATTGGTGTTGTAAGAGAGTCTGTTTTTCTGGAGTTGTAAATCAGAGAAGGAATTGCTTCTGCGGAAAATGTTCTCTGGCTCCTCAAACTTGGGCTGTATATGCTGGTGTGTTTGAGGTCTGATCGGAAGGGCAGACGCACTTCTTATCACTTTCTTGAGAGTCTTTTTGGCGTTAAGAATATTAACCTCATCTGAGTATTCGAAATCCAATTGATCTCTATAACCAGCGATTCCATCCGACTGTTCTTCAGGGATTTGTTGAAGCAAAAAACCAATATAAGAATGCAATTTTTCGTTCTGCAGCTGGAGGGATCTCATTTGGAAGTTGATCATGGTCATTTCCTGTGTGTGTTTTCTTTCAATGCTATCTTTCTCAATGTTGTTGAGAAAATTGTTGAAGCTCGAATGTCTCTGACTGCTTTTCCTAGATCCAACAATTGTACCAGACCCCAATTCTTTGAGTTCATCCTCCAGAGAAAACTTTAGTTCTTCATCCTCCATTTCTCTGTCACCAATTCGAATATCGGAAGTGGAGCCCATATTTAATTCCGCCATTAACTCAGCGTATTCGTCCTTTAATTTCTCATATCTATCCTCAAGCTCTTCGAATCTCACTTTGAACATTTCAAGCTCTTCGATGATGAGAAATTTAGAATGGGCTTCAAGGTCGTTTTCCTTCTCAAGAATTGTGATTTTTTTGGTGAGCCGTTCAACTTCTTCCTTGTAGCGCGACAGGTCATCTACATGAAGCGAAATGTTATCGGTCTGAATTTGTTCGAGGGACTTGTTGTCTTGAAGGAGATTATGCAGCATCTGAGTCAAGCTCTCAATTTTTTTCTCCATGCGTTCTCTTGTCTCGGACCAACTGTGGTACTCTTTTTCTGTGATATCCCGCTCATGCTTGAGTTCATTGGTTATTGTCTTATTCTCCATTAATAGTTCGTGGATTTTCCGTGAATGAAGTTCTATCTGCTCTTCTTTGGCAATGAGCTCCGTTTCCGCTCGTTCCAAATGTCTGGATAGCTCGTTCATTCGTATTATCGAGTCGCCGTACGAGCGTTCTAATCTTCTATAATCATTCACGTTCACTGTAAGGGCAAGTTTGCCATCCTCCTTGTGCGTGAGTTCCATTACGTTGCCTAAGTCCTTCAACGGAGTCTTGGAAGTCGGAATAGCCGGGTTGTCTGGCTCGCCATAAAAGCTCATAGATATATTTTCGTAGTCAGAAGACTCCATGTTTAATACCTGAACATTTATCAAATCAACAGTGTCTGGTTCAATAACAGGTTGTTTTCAGGATTTTCTTGTGTAGGTTAAGTATTAGCAAAGATGTGCCACGCTGTAAATAGTCCACTCTAGGTCCAGCGTAATGTTTAAGGACACTATGGGAATATTTTTTGTTTATGTTTTGCTGAATAAATTCTTAGTAGGTGCTAGGTGTATACGCGTCTATCGTCTATCGTCTTCGGGTCAAGCTGTATATACGGATTTCAGGAGTTCCCTCTGGGTACCAAATACCATCCCAGTGCATTTCTGGCATGATTTTCCAGTCCCATATACCATCCTCTCTTCCGAGGTCCAACAATTTTTCCCAATCTGCAATGGTATTTTCATTTCTCACTGTAGCAGCAATAAATGCTCTGTCAACTAGGATAGTACCATGATTATTTTGTGTCATTCCCTCGTATATCACGTTGATAAAGTCATCTAGGATACTACTATCATAGGTAACATCAGCGGCAACGATAGTGTCAATGTTGGGATCGGGAAGTTCGTCTTCTCCCCACCATAATTTGGAGACTGTAAGTCTGGGAGTCCCAATAGGGATCTCATTCAAACTCAAATTCTTAGGTAAGTTGTCTATTAGCTGAGAATCGCCATCCGTCATGCAGATTTTCCGAACTCCCGTGTGATATTTGTAGAGGGCCATTCCTATTAATCCTGTTCCGCACCCAAGCTCAAGCACGGTGCTTCCATCCAAGGGGATTGCGTTGCAATTTAAAAGATACTGTGATAAATAAAGCGAAGCCTCCCATGTGCGGAGGCCTGTGGTGCCTAATCCAGAGATGACATTGGGAGCTTCTCGAGTGAAGACTACCTTATCCTCGCAAGCAGGCCCACATACCACGCAGTAAGAAATGATCTCTGTTTCTGTGTCATTTAATGGCATCGAGGAAAGTAGTTCGCCTAGTTTTTCGTAAATCTCGTCGAAGATCTCAACATCTTGAGTCTCCAGTTGATTAATTACTTTCTTCAAAAATACTTTGCAATAATAAGGATTATATCTCCCAACTTCGTCAAGGAGCTCTATAATCTGTGTTTGATCTAAAATAGCGTTCAAGTCAACTTTGGATACAGGCACCCGTTGTCTAATTTGACGCTTTATCCTCTCCATTCAAAATTGATTTTTTTTTCACACCCTTTAAATTATATATTACACAGATAGAGTTCCGTAGACTCTAACTCTTTTGACACCTCCATCAGGAATCATAGTAAGCTTGACGTGTGAGACGTTCTGTGAAGCAGCAATTACGTATTCGTGCTCTTTATCAGGACCCGTCTTGGATTGTTCAACCAGTGGGAACCATTCGGGGTCGTCATGAGCAGGAGAGTATTGATCACTGCTGATTCCTTCGACTGTGACATATTGAGGGAAGTTTCCTCTGAAATGGGCAGTGTCGACAACAACTTTTGTGACATTAGTGCGGAATCCAAGCTTGATGATCGCCCAGTCAACATGACCTGGAGTTCTGGACCGCTTGGTTTCCCATCCATCAGACATGTCGTGGCCGCGGCCAGGAAGCAGCAGGTTATCAGCAGACCCAAAGTGTTGGTCCGAGAACGAGACACAAACACCCCCATTAATAGCACTGGCTGTGTCCATTATGGCAGAGGTATCAAGAGGGATGATCGGATAAACAGTTCCGTAAAGTCTAAATCTAGCAATTCCACCATCCGGGTACATTCTCAGTCGCACATGGGTGTATCTAGCTTCTGTAACTTCGCTTCTCATGAAGAAATGCCTTTGCGAAGGTCCACACTCGGTCTTCTCAATAACGGTATCCCAGCTAGCGCTGTTAAAGTCGGAATCATCATCTAAAGTAGCAGCCTCGACAGAAATAAATGGAGCATGATTTCCGTTGAAAAAGGCAGTGTCCACTTCACAACCGATCAACGTTGCACTAGCAACACCCATTTTGAATATGACCCAGTCAGCTTCCTCGGTATTGTGACGTCTAGTTTCCCATCCATCATACCATGCTCCTGCGTAGGTGAACCGAGTAGCATCTCTGATTGGAGCTTTAGGCTTGTTGAGGTTCTCAGCAGCAGCGAACCACTCGTCTGAGAACCCGAGGACCTTGCCTCCAAGCTTTTCGCCGATGACATCGGTGTACTTCAACACAACTTGTTCTTGGAACTCGGATTCGCTAAGTATGCTTATCATAATCGCAAAGAATTTTGAACAATCTCGCGCCCTTTTATAACTTCAATCTTTTCTCGGGATTCTCCGGTGATTGAGCAATCCACTACTACGTCTCAAAAGGGCATGAATATCGATAAATGACACGGCCTACCGGCCGCACTGACCCCAGTTTTCGATCTGGAATTCAAAAGTGGTCGTTTGAGGTTCCTCATCTAGATTGCAGCTCGAATGCAGATTTTTCTCAATGTACTTCAGTTTACCATATTTGTCGACCAAGATCAACGTTTGAGTCCTAGTCCCGTAGTAATCAGTCCCCGATTCAGTCTTGAGGGGAGGAATAAAAATGCTTTCAGGGAACAGCTCAAACGCTTGATTGAATGTGACTTTGTCCGACTCAGTGAGTAGTGGATTAGTTGTTGAAAGGACAGAAAATAATTGCTCGACCAACTGATCCTCCGTCCAGTTATTCGTCATTGAGTTTTCAATCTTCTCATTTAGCAAATTCTTCCCGCAAAACACTTTTGGCCATGGGTGTTCAAATTCAGAATTTGACAGGCCAATCGTTGTCTCATTTGCGAAAACGGACGCCTTTTCGGAAGAACGATTAGAAAAAATATGAAGAGGGGCAATAGTCCTCGAAGAACTGTCAAGCTTGATGTCACCAAAGAAAAGTGAGAATCCTCCAACCTGTTGGAAATTGTTTGTCTGCATCTCAATTGAGCGTTCCCATTCCTCTGGGGGTTGGTCTGACTCGAGAAATAAAATTGGAATTGCGCCTCGAGAGATCTTGCTGAAAGGGTCATTCTTCAATGGTTCCCTATAGTTCACGAGAACTGCTATTTTTCCCTTTTTATTAACACCAATCCAGGTGCCATGTTCCTCTCTTGCCAAATCCAGAGGAGACAATTGGGATCTCAATTCGTCATTGTATGTTGCCAATTGAGTTTTTCGGCTGAAAAACTCATCTCTATTTGACAGCAAAATCAGAGGGTACTCTGGATGTGCAACAGAACTCAAGAGAATGCACATTAATCAAATGGGATACTTTATTTGAAACAAATCTCGCCGAAAAAATTACAAATCTGGGGTGATTGTATTTTTTAATTAGTCTCCATATATTACTATCTATATATAGTCCATCACCAAATTATACGTTGTGGATCATCCAAGTCAGCCCAATAGAAGGTGTAGTTCAAGAAGACAAAATATAGAGTGTGGCACCACCAAAAGTTCCACAATGCTTCAATTGCTAATCTCATCTTTTGGGAAGGCTGCTCTGGGGCCACATGAAGTCTCCAATAGACAAAAGGTAAAATGAAGTATCTTGGCTCAAAAAGAGGCGACAACCCAACAGTCAAAGCAACGCATGCGACATATGCTGCGAAACGTACTAGTGAGTTATTTCTGGTGAATAATTTGTAGACTGCATAAGATGAAAAGTGATAAACTGGCACAAGCATGAATCTGGAGTATGATGATCTGAAAATGATTTTTCTCATAATGTAGAACGTATAGTGTCTATTATCTGCTAGAATGAAAGGATGAATGAACGTAAAGTTTTGTACCACAAACACAATGGAAAATATCCAAAAAACATTGAGTGCTCCGTACCTTTTAGTAACAAAGTTTTTAAAGTAGGTTTGCACTAAGTCTGTCGAAATCCACAGTGGAACAGTGAATATAGTCATGAATGTAAAGCAGTAAAAGATTTGGACCAAATGGGGAACCATGATGTGATTTTCTTTATCTCCAAAAGTAATGCCACCGTTTGTCAAAGCAAAGTTAACGCAAAATAGACAGATCATGACAAACGGTGTTGCAAGGATCCAATTTGCACTTAATTTTTTAATCAAAATAGGAATGTCTGACTGAAGGTCCTGTTTAAAGTCTTTTTGAGCGAGCTTGTCAAACATCACTGCTAATGAAAAGCCTATCCAAACAATGTTTGTTTGACGAAAGAAAAGAGCCAGAAATCCTAATATGCAGGCCAGAGTACCTGAAATGATAGAAGGCTCCATAACTGTCACGACAACATAAGACTGGACAACTAGTAATGTAGACCAGATGTCCGTGTAGAATAAACTATAGTAGAGTATCATAAGTGGACTCGAGACAATCGAGAGGACACTCAGACTGTGATTGTCGCGTCTTTTGAGTATGAACGTAGTCAGCATGAGTAAAACAGCACCCAAGAAGTTCAAGAGCCGTAAATTCGCTATATTGAACTCCACACCAGTTGTTTTGAGCCATCCATATGCCAGATAATACAGGCCTGGAGGAGTAGTGATTTTTGGATCCCAATGGTCGAAATTGCCCTGGAAAAATTCTTTTGCTTGATTTACATGAAAGAACTCGTCAATGAAAGTGTAATTAACATGTTTATTGACATCGTCAAAGTAAGGTTTGAATGAGGACACTCCAACTAGGCAGAGAACAGCATCTTCAATCAATTCCATGCCAGCTGGAAAAATAAATATTTGCCTCACACTGCCTTGTATCTATAATATTATTATTTATGACGAAAATACAACAGAGATGCTGATTGTATTTTTACTCTTTCTGTTGTGTGTTGGTGCTCAATCCGAGTGGCCCAGCCTCTCATCTACTCGGGCAGTTGCCTTGAGGACTCAACGGGATATCTCGAAAAACAATACACTTTATGATACGGCAGTATTTGGAGTGAATTTGAATAGCGTGGTATTCGACAATTATGGCTATAATTCTTCCTCCCTTTCGATAGTACGCTCGCTGTTGAATGTTGGAGCGCAGGCTCTAGTCCTGAATTTATACTACAACGAAGACTTTGAGGACTGGGGTTTATGTGATTTTTCAAATAGCACGGAAGTTGAGTGCGGGTACCCAGACAGTTTCAACATAACGTCTATAACCAACGAGATAAATCAATTTTTGGACGACACCGATACAAATCTGAATGTCAACATTCTTTACCTACTGCTGAATCTTTATTCCACCTATTATGACGACACAGCCTACCAAACTAATATTGGCAATTTAAGTACCACCATTTCTGAGCTCTTATATGCTGCCGACGACCGCAATTCCGACGACATTTCTACCACTAACCTGAACACTTTTTTATTTGGATCCCATTTCCGCGTGGTTCCCGTTGTTCTCTCGAATAATCTCGACTCCAATACTTCATATGACATCAACTCTGATTACTGGAAGCTTTTCGAAGCCAATGTCACATTCCCTCTCACATTATTGGAGTCTGCTGACGTCTCATGTCAGGACGTGACAACTTTTCAATTTGCATATGACACACTAGAAACCCCCTACGACGAAGAGACGCTCAAATCGAATCTGCTGTGCAGTTTCTCGCCAATTATCACACAGCCCTTTGCAGATATTTCCAACATCTCCAGTCTTCTACCCTACACATTTTGGTCATGGCAAGCAAACCAGCCTAATATGACAATATCCACATCAGCCTCTTCAAACGGAAATCGAACAGCTCACCAATTAGGATATTTGAACAGATGTGCCCTCGCTACTCCCCAAGGGTGGAAAGCTAAGTCTTGTAATATTGAGTATCCTGTGGTTTGCAGGAACAAGTTCAATAGTACAGATTTTAAATTGACTGAGAGCCAATCCACATACTTTAAAGCAGCACAAGCATGCTCTGAGCTAGATGGCAGTCATGAATTCTCTGTGCCCAGTTCCCCAATAGAGCAGCATTCGTTGATATTACTTCTCGAGCACGAGGGCATAGAAGAAGCTTGGATTGATCTCAACTCGTTGTCAAGCTCCAATTGTTGGGTGAACGGGGGCTCTAACGCAGTGTGTCCATATAGTAACACTGTCTCTAAGGCCATTTTCAAAGAAATGATTACCCCTGCTTCTGTTATTGCACTGATTTTGATCTGTCTTATTCTTCTGGTGCATATGGACAGAGTTCCAGTGCATAGAAATCGAAACCATTGGCGAAGACTTCTCAAGAATAAGCTACAAGACGAATTCGAAGGAATTCCCTCGTGATCTACAAGACTTTTTATGTTATGCTTGTTCTCTAATTGTACACAGTGTACAACAACTTCAAGCTTGTGCGATCATCTGATTATCTCAAAGCTGCTGTCAACACCTTCTTCCAATTCTATGAGTTCGCTGCCAAATAGTCCACTGTCGTACTCCCCATTTGTCAGGTCATACTTGGAGTTCCAAATTGAATATATCCGGACTGATTGGTCGCTTATTGCTGTGCAGATAGACTTGGAGTCATGCGACGAAACTGCGCTCAGCACTCGGATATTGGATGTGGATGCAAGTTTGACCTGTAGCTTCATGGAAGGATATGCGTAGACAGATATCAAGACTGGCTTTTCTGTATTGTCTCCAAATCCAAACGTGGCTAGGATCTCTTTTCTAGATCTGGACCAAATCAGAGAGGTAATCTGACCTTTGGTCTGGATTTTGTCCAGCAAAGTTCCAGTATTGGTATGCCAGAACCTGATGTTCCGATCTTTTGATCCTCCACCCGTTGCGAGTAAATGAGGCATCCAGGGACAGTAAGCAATGGCTTTTACTGCGGCTTGATGTGGCAAGCAGAACTTAAGAACAGGGTTATGCAAATCTGTAATGTCCCAAATTGTACAACAATTGTCGTTTCCTCCTACAGTAACCTGTTTGTGATCTGGACTGATGTCAATTCCACAAATCTGCTGCTCGTTACATCTGAACAAACATCCTATTGTCAATTTGTATTGAGGAGAATTGGCCCCATTAGATTCCACCTCAACCAGCTCGTACAGTGTGACGTCTCCCAAGTCGTCTCCTGCAAAAAATGACTTTGTTCCTTTGATCCAACTGATGCAGCAAATGCCCGTGCTAGGTCTTAGTATAGATGTGGTGTTAATGACTCGTGAATTTTCCAGATATATCATTAGTCGCCCTGTCTTTGTTCCCACCGCAAGAATATCATCATGGCTGTACGACACACAGGAGACTACTTCATCCATAGTTTGCAGAGGGCTGGTTCCTGACTTATTGCTCCACGAATAAACGACGGTACCAAGTCCCACAGCAATACGGTCACTTTTCCTACCCCATGAAACCACATTAGCATAGAAATCGTTTCGCAATCCCGGGGCATCCAGAACCTTGAACTTTACTTCGGTTCTAACTCTTTCTTTGGCTGTCGTAGTCAGACTCGAGGAGGTAGCAATTGTTGAATTGTTGAGTTCCTGTTGGCTCGGTTGCTTGTTTTCAATCATGTCCCCAATCATCTTACGCTTATTATTGGTGACTCTTGAGGGAGTGAAGTTGAGGATCCGTGATCTGATTTTGAACCCAAGGGCTCTTGCAACACTTACCTTGTGTGAGCTCGAATCTTCCCTGTGGGTCGAAGCGAGATCAGCATCCTCATTTACTGACAGGTCGTCAAACCTTCTGGTAAAGTCCTCGTCAACTAGTGCTCCAGTTTGTCTGATAGACGTCTCATGGCTTGAACGAATCAAAAAGTTGTCGTCCCTGATTGAGAATGGGTTATCAAAGAAGCTATTTTCCCCTGTAATTGGGCTAGTGACTTCATTTGTTTTGGGATGGAATCCTGAGGACTTGGTAAGGAAACTACGATAGTACCCCTGATTGCCGTTGTCCTCCAGCGTGGAGATAAAGCGGTCCGTAATATTGTCGTAGTTGAGATCGGTTTTGGTCGTATAGTTGTGATTTCTGTGCGATTTGTAAGACCCATATTTGCCGGTTTGCCTATAACTCATAATTTGGCGCTCTAAAGAATTCAAGGGACTAGAAGAACAAAGCAGTTAGCAAAGTAGTAATTAGCAAAGAGTAATGAAGTTCTGAAGTGATCGATATGTAGCGTTAACATTTATAAATTAGTGAGCGCATGAGATACACGGCTGTGTAATTCCCCAATAGGGAAATAATGCGGAGCAGTAAGCGAGCGACTAAATTCTAGACACTGAAACTTTCGGCGTGGAAACTGAAACCACAGTCGTTGGCCCACAGACGAACATTGTTCACGAGACCCACTGGCCCTGCTCCTATGACCCAAGTATTTTCATCCAATTGGCCGCCTCTTTCTTGAAATCTTTTTTGTCTGTTTTGCAAAAATTGTTCGTTTAAAAACAGTTCGTCATGAATATCAGATCCAAGCATTTGGCCATTTGATTTCTTATACTTTAAAGCGTGTGAACCTCTTTCAATGGTAGCTTCGTTGCAGCAAATCGATTGTCCGCTCTCAAGGTCGATAAGAGGTCCGACGCATGAGGAGCCGATGCACCAGTTATAATAATGAAGACCCAATCTTGGTCTGCCGAATTCGATCCGACATTCCAGTCCTTTCAAAATCCAGTAGTCAGCAAGATCGTCATACAAACCAGATGAAGATGAGTGAGGAACGCTAAATGAGTCTCTGGAACCTTCTGGTAATGCAGGAGAATCGAGATATCCTGAATAAAGGGAAGAACTATTTGGAACTGTTGGCTGAGGGTTTCTGCACGTTCCATCAAGGTCAAGGTCCACATTTTCAAATTTATCCTCGTCTGCAGCAGTATAGCCTGATTTTGCAGTTTCGTGGTGTCTTCGCAATGAAACATAACTGAATTTGCTTCTGGCAGCTAGAGTGCGGTCGGCCAATTCTGGGTCAAATTCATTGGATGTAGAGCTGTAGTCGTGTTTGTTTTGGAGGAGAGGGGATTTCTCATGATATTCCGGAGAGTGTTCACCTTTGAGAACCTCCTCCTGGTTTGAAAGTCCAATCAATCTGTTCAGGCGATGTAATTCTTTGATTGCTCGTTTGAAACTGTAGATTTCTTGGCCACTATATTTTCCGGTGATAAATATATCAATGCAGTCGTCGCTGATGAGGACGTTTTGAAAGGAGTCCAATATTTTAAGATCCTCGTGATCTCTTAGAACCCAAATAATCTTGACCACCACTCCATTGTAGCTCAGGGTCCGAAGAATTGGAAGGGCAAAACTAATTGCAGAACCCCCAACAACAATGAGACATTTTTTGACCTTGGTCCTCACCAAGAGAGAGCGTGGATTTGGGGATTTGATCGGCGTGATGAAATGCAAGTGTGGCAGGTATACTCCTGTTATGATATACTTTTTTTCGGGAGATAGGTCAAAACGGCCTTTTCTGATTATGAGCTTTTGTTCGTCGTCAATTGGTAGCGTAGCGATCGTAAATGGATGTTGCACAGGAGCGATTATGTTTTTCCAGAGTTGTTTGAGATAGTTAGACTCATCAAACTCGATCATTCTGAGATGTGTACCTGGCATTGATGATTTGACCACCAAACTCGAGTTCGGAATGGTCACTAATAACATATGATCGGATAGTTGTTCAACATCAATGGTACTCACTTTGGATATTTTGATCTTGAAGTAGATTTGGTAAAACAGCAAGAAGATATTAAGTATAGTGAGATATGGGATCCCGGGACGAACATGGACGTACAAGGTCAAAACTGCAATCCAGGTGCAAATATAATGACATGCAAAAAACAAATTGTACACTCTTCTTCTGACCTGTGGAAGAGAAGTCAAGGTGATTATCACAAATGCCACTAGTGCATAAATTCCGTAAAGATTGTCTCGTTTCACAACTTTGTTCATGGTGTTGCGTTGCGAAAAGATCCAAATGTACAAAACAGTGTGTGCTAGACTTTGTAAAACCACTATTCTAGACACCCATTTGTGAATTGGTAGCAATGACAGATAGAGTGTCTCTCGAAGAGGAGATGGACGGATGGTGAGGAATAATATTGTTGGTAGGCAGTATGTGGCAACACGGCCAAGTCTAGCTGCTAGGAATTGGAGATCAGCGTAGAGTTGAATGACAGATAAGATACCAAGAACAAAAGCCCAGAATATAATTGTTCGTATGACCCCAAGATTTAGAGTCAAATAGTTGTTCCTGAATCTCATGAAATGAAAACGGCGCACAATTCGACTATAGATGCTAAACGCCAAAGGTTTGGAGAAGCGATTCCAGATCGGAATCAAAATTATGAGTAAGGCAGTAATAGCCAAGGTCCAATATCCATACCTGACTGTGATGACTACCCTCAGTGTCTTTCTCTCTTCAGATATCTCCTTCGAGGGAAGCCGTGGTATCCAATCCCAAGACATGGTATAGGATTTTGAGAACAGATCCAATTAGCGGGCAATTATTACTAATTTTATTAAATCAATCCTGCTACCTTTCCGTAACGTGATCTAATCAGGAATCCGATATTAGCGACATCTCTACACAGGATACAAGGAGAGAGAAAAAAAATATTCACGTGTCTTTGATGAGGGCCGGCTCAACTCCTTGGACCGCATTTCAAATGCACATTCGAGAATGGCAGATTTTGCTAATTATTTGGTCGACCCCCTTGCACCAAATTGGCGGGTCTGTGAATTTTTTCCCCGGTAGAAGCTCCGTGGAGTTGCGCGGTGGTGCCCCGTGCCACCGCGGGCTGCCGTAGTGGTGAATTTTTCATTTTGAAAAAATTTTTAAAATCCAGACCTGTATCTACAGCTAGTTTACGAATCTATACCTGATCAAGATGGCTGACTTTTCTCTCACTCAGGAGGATCTGCAATTGCTGATCGCTGCTAACGCTCACTTGGGCTCCAAGAACACCAACGTTCACAACACCTCATACATCTACAAGACCAGACCAGATGGTGTTAACATTATCAACGTTAACAAGACCTGGGAGAAGATCGTTCTTGCTGCAAGAATCATTGCTGCTATCCCAAATCCAGCTGATGTTGTTGCCGTTTCTTCCAGAATCTACGGTCAAAGAGCTGTGCTTAAGTTTGCTTCCCACACTGGTGCTACTGCCATTGCTGGAAGATTCACTCCAGGTTCCTTCACCAACTACATCACCAGATCTTTCAAAGAGCCAAGATTAATCATCGTGACAGACCCAAGAACTGATGCTCAAGCTATCAAGGAGTCCTCTTACGTCAACATCCCAGTCATCGCTTTGGTCGACTGTGACTCTCCAGCTGAGTACATTGATGTGGCTATTCCATGCAACAACAAGGGTAAGCACTCCACTGGTCTCATCTGGTGGTTGCTTGCTAGAGAGGTCCTGAGACTTAGAGGTACTCTTTTGGACAGAGAGGAGCAATGGGCTGTTATGCCAGACTTGTACTTTTACAGAGACCCAGAAGAACCAACATACGAGGCCGGTGCTGCTGATGAGGCTGCTGTCGAGACCGCTGAAGCTGAGTGGACTGCTGAGCCAACCAACGCTGACTGGGCTCAGTCTTCCTCTGCTGCCGACTGGGCTGCTGAGGGTGCTGAGCAGACCGAGAACACTGAGTCGTGGTAATTTTAGGTACTTTGTCTCTATCTGTTAGCAAAAATCCTTAAGTCAAGTAATACATATTGGTGAAAAATGAGTCGATCGACGTATCGGCGCTCTTAAATTAAAATTAATTCTAGTACAGCTTTACCTTGTTTATGGATCTTCCTTGATATCCCTCAAGGTGGTTATCGATAGCATTCTTTTCAAATTTCTGGTGGTGCTATCAGTGCTCACTGTTCTCTTCTTGCTGATTTTGCAGTTTGTCGTTCAATTCTCTACAACCCCTGTTTTGTCTTGCACGAAAGAACAGTATTGATACATGCAGATCTCAGTTCTATCCATCTTTTGGCCCTCAGACCTGCTCAAGTCTGGAACCAACGACAATATCGTGGTTGTAGGCTACAAGCTGAATGACAAAATAGTCGTGATTGACTACGTTTTGTATTCAAATTTCAAAAAGCTCAATTTGAAGATCACCAAAAACGATTTGTGTTTGGAAATTTTGGGAACATTGAACTTTCACCATATGAACTACCGAATGTTCAAGTTTGATGAGAACAATAGATATCCCATATTGGACTCAAATGAAAATTTGATTTTGTTCAAACCTCCCCTTTGCAAAAAGATGGAATACTACTCTATAGAGCCGATCACAATTGATATATTCTGGACACAAGCATCCAATGATCATTTGATAGATTATGATGATTATTCGAGGAAACTTGCATTACATTTTGATACCGAACCAAAAGTGAAAGATCTCAAAGAGATCATGAAATTCATCAACCTAACTGAATACTCTAGATTCAAATTGATGGCTTCCAACAAAAGGAGTGTTTCTTTCTATTCGCAGATTTGGTCCCGGATGGTCAACTTCTTGGGAACTGTCCTAAGCTCCCTCTATTCAATGACCATTCAGCCTTTCTGTAGTACCATGGTTTGGATTCTGGGCTATCCTATTTTTACTAGCCCCGAAACAGCGGAGCGCGTAACACTGAGTTCCATGAGCTTTACATTACATCAATTAAATTTCCGTTTCAAGCAATTCCAACACTTGCCCACTCAGTTAATGAAACTTCGAAACGCGAAGTTGGAGACTGAACGTTTAATCATCAAGGGAACAAAGTTTTCTCCAAGCGAGTACATCAAATTTTATAATACCTTATGGCTGATCTTGAACGACCTTCTACTGGGCTTGATCGTATCAAATTTCATGGCAAGGAATCATCAAGCTTTGGTGGTCACTATAAATGGTTTTACTGTCAAGTTTGAACAGGTTCTCATGAATGTTATAAGATGGCTTATGAACTCACCAGCTGGTTTCAAACTCAATAATGAGCTTGCGGAATTTTTCGGTGAATTATTCATGTGGGTACTCGAGTTTTGGAACGATGTGGTACTACAAGGCTTCATAACACGATCTTCGCTACTTCTCAAGACAATGAGCATTCTAGTCAGGTTCTGTGGATTAAATTTTTTGATAGCCTCGTGCTTAGACTGTCTAGGTCTTTTAACACTTCATTTGCACTGTTTCTATTACGCATCTACCAGGGTCTTCAACTGGCAATCGCATATACTTCGATCCCTGTTCCGACTATTTTATGGCAAGAAGTACAATATTTTGAGAAATAGAATTGATTCCAACAACTACGAGTTCGATCAACTTCTGTTTGGGATCATTATCTTCACTTTATTGATTTACCTGCTGCCAACAGTCATTGCATTTTATCTCAACTTTGCAGTTGGAAGATTGATCAGCTTTGCTGTATGCACAGGATTAGAGTTCATGCTGATTACGTTGAATCATCTTCCGATTGTTGTCTTGCTTCTCAAGATCAAACATAAGGAGAGACTTCCCGGAGGAATTTTTCTCGAGGCAGAAGAATTCGAAAATAATTCCTACAACTTCAGGCTGTTAGCTAGACCACTGAGTTTGAACGAGATCTTTACTGGTCACGTCAAGTCTATCGTCAACTTCAACCTGATCAATTTGCGAGAGTTTTGTGGCGATGATTTTGGTGTAAAAATGTCCAATGTTATGGATCAGTGGAAACGTCTCTCGATAGTTGATATCTCGCGCAAAATTGCAGTCGGCGAACTGATCACCTCATTCGACTACAAGAAACTCTTTTAATGTATAATAATGACGCAATTTATGTTGACAAGTAGATATGTACATTTATTTCTTCTTTTTAGAGCCATCAGCGGATTTGGCCTTCTTAGGTGCACCCTTTCCCCTCTTTCTGAGCATGGTCACTCTTCTCTGTCTGTAGTCCTCTTTCTCGTTCACCAGCTCAAAGTCGTCCACTTTCCATAATTTCGATAATTTAAATGCGGAAGGGAACTCTGCCGGTCCATAATAGTTGGAGAGAATCTGACCCTTGAGAGGTTTCCTCAATATCTTTGCTCCTGTTCTAAGGTTCTCTGGGTTGTATGTGGTTCTAAAGATTTCGCTTTTCAATTTCGATAGCTGCTTGAGCTTTGAAAGGTCTGGACCCTTGAATAATCGACTTGCCATGGTGCACAATTCCGACAATTTTATTTTTCACTTTTTCCGCAACATGTATGGGCACAGCCGTGAATATTTTCAAGCTTTTGTAGATCGCATCAATTTCCAGGCTATCGAATCTTGATGGAACAAGCCAATTTTTTCAGCAGATTGGCCTCTGTGACCAATGATCTATCCCATTTCATCCCTCTAGGAGTATTATTTTTACGAGACCGGCCTAGGTTACCATGTTTTGGCTTGGAAGCGGACGACGGATGGAATTGGCTAGACCTGCCTTATCAAGGAGACATTGAGCTCAGTCCTGGAGTCGGGCTAAGTCCTATCATAAACGACTTACGATATATGAACTCAAAGGCCCATCTCCGGGTCACATTCAGGTGTCTTCACTCTTCGGTGACACTATTAAGGGTCTATGTCTTGCCATCTGATCTAGACAATATGGGTCTTTTTCTTCGTTATCGTGAAAACTACTTTCGTGGAGGCCAATCGAACTCCTGGCATGACAAGACATACAAAGTCCTGATGCTCAATTTCCTAAAGGTACTGGATTATAGTGACTCTGCTTGGAATATCGCATCTGATAACGATTTTCTGAATTTTGTTGAAGCCAACGAAGCCATGTTGTTCAGTACAATGGATTCCTTCAAACCTTACCGGATGAACATTATTGGAAAGCACAATGTCGAGGAGTCTTTCGAACATCATTTAAAACGGTTAGTGTTTGCAAAGTCTTATTCAAAGGGCCATGTTAAAGATACAGCAAGAGATCCAGAAACTAGATTGATTGAGATTTACAGTAGCATCAACTCCCCAAATTTCGACTTATCTCGCTTAGACTCCGAAAACAGGGAGATCATCAGCGACATATTACTTGGTAAGGTTCCAGGAATGAAGAGTGAACTATATAATTATCAGAGACGGAGCGTGGCCAAGATGTTTGAAAAGGAAGTGAGCATAAAGAATGTTCTTCTTCCAAATATGATAGAGTTTCAGAGAATGGGAAGAAAATATTATCTGGATATCCAAAGTTTGAAGTTTTCAAACACTCCTGACCATTATCAAACTCCGCGGGGAGGAATACTTGCTGAGGATATGGGACTCGGGAAGACGTGTATCTGTTTGGCCCTCGTGTGTCTTTCTAAGTACCAGATCTCCGAGATACCACCACAGCATCGTGTTAAATCAACCCAAAAGCGGATCACCAGCTTATTTGATGCTTGTGTGAGACATATCAACAACAATTCGATAGAATGGAAGCAATATCACGACGAGCTACCTAGACCTTGTGTCAAAAGGTTACAAGAAACGCATGGGTTTTTTGAGGTCTCAGAGTTTAAGATTCCCAATTATACAACACGATCCAACCAATTGGCTACCATGGAAACCAAGAGGCTCTATCTTTCGTCGTCATCGCTCATTGTAGTTCCTGACAATTTATTTCACCAATGGAAAATAGAAATTAGGAAGCATGTTCGTGATGGATATCTGAAGATTCTTGAGATTCAGAGTCAGAGACAAATACCCAATGATGCTACCGAAATTGTCAGTTTCGATGTTGTACTCATCTCGCTAAATTACTTCTCTCGACAATCAGAAAAGCCTGACTCCGTCCTCAGATCTATTTATTGGAAACGACTGATTATTGACGAAGGACATTCCATGAACTCCAAGTCCACTAGAGCAGTTATTCTGGCTAAACAGTTGGCTGTTGAGCGCAAGTGGACCATTACCGGCACCCCCACCTCGGGTCTGACAAATTTGCATATTGAGGAGCAGGAAGCAGACTACACAGTGAAAAGAAAATTCAGCGCAAGAGATGACCTGGTCAAACTTGGTTCGGTGGTCTCTAACTTCCTACAGATTAGACCATGGAGTTCGGAAGCTAAACTTTGGTTGAATAACGTGGTGAAGCCTTTTGAGAACAATGGCTTGAACGGAGATCTTCAGTTGATGCAACTCTTACAGAATCTCTTAGTAAGACACACAGTTAAGGATGTTGAGGTAGATATCAAGCTTCCCAAGTTGAATCATCAGCCAGTGTTTTTGAAGCCTTCCTTTTTTGACAAGTTGTCTATCAATCTGTTTATTTCAGTCCTCGCGACAAATGCTGTCACATCTGAACGGACTGATAAAGATTACATGTTTCATCCATCCAACAAAATTGCACTAAGACGTCTGATCAATAACTTACAGAAGGCAACCTTTTATTGGACAGGTTTCTCGATCCAAGATATTGAGAGCTTGCTTAGCATTTGCAACTATGCTATGAAGTCTGCAAATTCGCGCTATTCAGAGGAAGATGTTAAGCTTCTACAGAGCTCTATCTATACAGCCAAAGTGGCTCTCAGCAATCCCCGTTGGAGAACAGCCTGCAGTGTCCATGAAATGAGTTACTTTATATCCAACTTGCCTCAAATGTTTCATCAGACCATGTCTGTGGCTAATTATGAGCTTGAGTTGGATGATCTACACAATCCCGTTGGGGTCTATGGCTATCCCCAGCTAAACTCAATTCAAAAATTGTTTTACAAAAATCGTCTGGTGAAATCTGCCGAAGCGTTTGAAGATATACTCAAGGAAATGTCAAAGGAATTCTGGGCGAGATATTGGAAATCAACAGATTCCAAAGACTCAGGACGTAAAGGGCCTATGAGAGCATCCAACCAAGATAGCATAGATCTTGAAAGCATCAAATTAATCAATCATGAGCCAAGCTGGGCGGATGAATTTGATCCTGCAAGAGAGGAAAGCAAATTTGTTCGCTCGCCAAAGAGGCGATCGAGAAATCAGGCAATTGGTTCATTAACTGAGTCTCCTCGTAAGAAAATCAAATTTCTTCCTGAAGGACGCAACACTCCAGTTACACCAGAGCCCATCATTCCTGAAGGAGATTTTGCATCCAATCTTCGACTCGCGCAAGTGTTAGGGACAGCTTCAGTGAAACTGTCCTATCTTACATCACGTTTACTTGAGAATCAAACATTAGGAATAAAGTCAATTGTTTTCTACGAGTTCGAAAATAGTGCTTACTATTTGACGGAATTACTGGATCTTTTGGGAATGAATTATTTGATGTACTCGACTTATGTCAAAATTGCTGAGCGATCCAATAATTTGACAAAATTCGATCTCTGGGATGCCTCTTTAAGTGGAGGAATAGTCCTTGTGATGGATGTGAAATTGGCCTCTCATGGTTTAACAATCATATCTGCCACCAATGTCTTCTTCATCAATCCGATTTGGAACAAAACGGTAGAAGCGCAAGCAATTAAGCGGTCACATAGAATTGGACAGACGAAGGAAGTTCATGTGGAAACCCTTATTTTGGAGAGCACTATAGAACAGGAGATGTATCAAAAGCGAAGTCAGGTTGATGAAGATGAGGATGGGAAAGAATTGATTGACAATTCTGGTATGCAAGAGTATATTATGCGGTTTGAATTTTTGAAGTTATTTGATCAATTTCAGCAGGAGTATGAACCAGTGAGATCTCGTACAGAGCATTCCAATAATCTGGGCTCTACCCCAGAAGATTATGATGATGGTCTTAAGCTCCGGGTCCCTCGAAGTAACGTATTAGACAATGTCAGGACCTGGAACTTACCATTGTTCACAGAGCAGAGTCTGGCCAGGACAACAGAAAACGAGTCCAAACTCAAAAATGAAATCATCGACATTTTCAGTGCGAATTTCGAACCTCGAGCTTCCAAGACAGAAACTGGAGAGATTCTCTCTAAACTCAAGAGCAGACGCAGAAATGTTCGATTCGGATTATAAGCTGCGAATAGTGATAGTTCCATCGATGGATCCACTTACCAGCTTGTCTCCGCAGTAGTCCACATCCAGAACTGTACCTATGTGGCCATCCAGACGATTGAGCAGCCGTCTAGTGCCAAACTCCCATATATATACATGAGAATCATGAGAACCGCTGATCACATAATCCTTACCATCTTGCCTTGTAATTATCTGGCTTCGCACTAAGAAGTCATCTGGAGATCCCCTGGATCCGTCAAACATATAGGGCTTCGCGCGAAGCCCTTTAGTGAGAAGGCGCGAGTCGTAGTATCTTATCGTGTTATCCACAGATCTCGATAAAAGATATGAGTTATCTCGGGAAAGTGATAGCGAAGTGACATTGTTTCTGTGATTAACTTCTTTCCAACAGGGCTGGTCCATTTTTCTCACATCGTATGCTAAGACTGTGGGGTCTACACCTGCAAAATAGAGTCGTTGACCGTTTTTGTCGATCGCACAGGTGAGCAGTGGATATTTACTGTCAATCGTTCCTACTTCGTATCTTGAACGAGCGTCCCAGAGTTTTCCCGTCCCATCATCTGAGCAGGTGACGATGCTGTCGTTTTGCGAGCATGAAATCTCGTTGATGCATAATTTATGATGAAATGTCTTGAGTTTTCGGTTCTTAACAATATCAAAAACACAAGCAGTAGAGTCAGCAGATGCCACTAGGATCTGTTCATCTTCTACCTGAGACCACTTCAAGCTTGTTACTGCCGATTTGGTGATATTTGCAACATGGAAACTGAAATCCATCTCTTCTTGGATTAAATCTGGAGATTCTGGAAGTCTCCAAATTGCCAAATTGCGATCAAGTCCACCTGAGGCAAGAAGGCTCCCATCCTCACTAAACCTATTAGTTAAGACTGCACCCTTGTGACCGGTAAGCCTTAGCAAAAATCGCCCAGAGCTAGATTCGTGTAATACAAGAGACATCAAGTCGAATTTAAATATACAGTTGAATCTTTTTTTATTAAATCAGAGATTCAACTGTAATAAAAAATTCGACGCGACGATACCCCCGGATTACGTTATGTAGCCCTGCAACCAGTCCTAAGTTCGCTGTGTTAATTTTTCATTGGGCAATCATTAGTATCTCATCTTATACTACCAATTGAAACATGTTGTCCAGAGCCGTTGCATTGACTTCCAGATCTACTAGACTCTCTTTGTGCAGATTCTATTCCGAGGGTGCCACCGGTTCTACCCGTTCTGATGGCTCGAGTGACGCTTTTACTGTAAGTATCTTTATGGCACAACCTGATCAAACAATCTAACATTATAGAAACGCGAGAAGGCTCAAGAGGACTTCTACGTGAAGAAGCACCAGGCCGAGCAAATTGCAAAGTTGAAGGAGCAATTGGCCAAGCAGAAGGAGCAGCTCGAGGAGCTGGAGTCTACTTTGAAGAAGGATTAAGCAATCAACACGTTACTCCCTATTCAATTATCTAGTACGTACTGTTACGAATACTTATTTGACACATAAATTAAGCCAGTCTAGGTCTCTTGACGCTATCGAGCAAAGCAGCCTCATCGTCAATTGGACCAGGACCCTCGTTTGCTTTCAAAAGAGGTGTAGACACATCAGCGTGGTAGTCCTTGATGATCGAATCGACATCGTCGATATTAAGGGGTCTGACATCACCCAGCTTCTTGATCTTAGTGGTAACCTCCTTGACCTGGTCGTCAGACAGGTTCAGGTTCAGCTGCTCGACTCTGCTCTTGATGGCGTTCCATCCGGTCAATCTGTTGGCAAAGTGAATGTATCTAGACAGTCCGAAATCAGATGGGTTCAGGATCTCATAGGTGGATGGGTTGGCCAAAATTGCCTTGGCGTGGATGCCAGCCTTGTGGGTGAAGGCACAGAATCCAGTGATAGGATTGTTGAAAGGAATGTTCACCTGAACAGCATCGGCAACCAAGTTTTCGAGGTCTCTCAGTTTGTGCAACTTGTACTTGGACATGACATACTCTCTGTCAGCTGCAATCATTCTGGCCATAAGACCTCCCAAAGGAGTGATTCCGTTTCTCTCTCCAATTCCAAGCACAGAAACATCGATCAGCTTGGCACCTGCCTCTAAAGCTGTGTATGCATTGGCAATAGCGCAACCAGTGTCATTGTGGAAGTGACACTCGATGTCACACGAAACAACAGACTTCAGAGTCTTAACAAGCTCGTAAACCTGTCTAGGATTGGCGCAACCAACAGTGTCGGCAATACCAACTCTGTTGACACCAATCTTGTCAACAGTTTTGTAGATGTTGAGCAGGTCGACAATGTCGGATCTGAATGAGTCCTCAGAGGAGAATCTGATCTCAATACCCTTCGACTTAACAAACTCGATGACCTCGATGGCAGACTTGGTGATGTACGACATGTCCTTTCCGTGAGAATATTGTCTCAAAAATTGAGAGGTACCAATCACGACATCAACACCGTCAACACCAGTCTCAACAGCAACCTTGGCGTCGTCCATGTGGCATCTAATATGGGTAAGAATCTTGGCCTTCAATCCAAGCTTGCAAATAGCCTCGCAGTCGGCTCTACTCTGCTCAGAAGCGACAGGTGAAGTCAGTTCAATGTAGTCAACACCAAAGTCATCAAGAGCCTTGGCAATTTCAATCTTCTTCTCGGTGCTGAAAAAAGCGTTCGCAAATTGCTCACCTTCTCTCAACGTAGATTCAATAAGTTGGAACGATCTAACGTTGGAAAGATAGTCGCTTGGATTCGGTCCATATGGATTCACTTGGACTTTTTTGTGTTGTTCTTCAGACACTTTATGATATTGTTCTGTCATGTTAGCGAAAAACTATTTGAAAAATCAATACTTACCCATACTTGATATATTACTCGTTTCTTTTAAAGATATAAATTCCGCCTGTAAAATTGGTCATATATGAAATTTTTTATCACTAAAAAACATGACTTCAAATTAGATTGGGAAGAAGATCATTTATTCAAGATAAATACTCGTATCCAGTTCCATCGTCATCACGGGCCAAATACTGTTCATCGATAAGCACTTCAATGGTTTTTTTAATGTCGGCAACTGTTGGCTTGAATCGATCAACCATTTTGTACACTTCGCTCGTCAACTGCTCATGCTTGTAATGTTTTCTGGCTTTCATGACCCTGACGATCGAAGCCTTCAAGATACCGTGGTGTCTCATCTCAATTTCAGTGTTTGTATCCTTATCCTCATTCCTAGAGTCGGTAATCTTAACTCCAAGAGCAAAATTGACCTTGATCCGTTTAGATGTGTACTCCTTGACGATTGTAAACGTAGTATGCGGCTTCGTCATGGCATCCTCCCCGCGTGGATTTTGAATCAGTAGCTTGTTCTTAACCAAAGGAGCTATGTTTGCTTTAAACACATCAAGTGGAGCAGCAGTGGCCTCCAACAATTCCGTACCTGTCAATGTTTCGGCTTCATTGAAGGGACATAAGATAGCCAATTGGAAAAGAGTCACCGTGAACAAAAATGGAGGCTTACCAGGTTTCGAGATGTTGGCTTTTAGTTCAACCTTAGATCGGTTCCAGATCCAGCTGAGCTGTCTCCCAGGAAATTTCGTTTGGTAAATGGAGGCAAACTTCTCCTGTGTGTTGATCAGCATTTGCGGTAAAAGAATAGACTCGGTGCTCTTGTTGAAGATCGACTGCCAAGCTGCAGAATCCAAAATCCTTGGCTCCAGATCCGAAACATATTCCTTAGGATTGTCCTCTTTCATGATTGCTTCCTTGTACATAGCACCAAGGTCCCTTGAAATCCGAATATCATTGAACATGTTGGTAATCTTATTTGTGTACTCCTGAGTATTGGCGGCTCTCAGTTTTCCAATAATCATTTCCTCCCTCTCACCATCCTCGGGGGTCATAGTTGATCCCATCAATCTCTTAGACAAAAATCTTCTGTACCAGACCTCAAAGCTTTCTTTATCATCAATAAATTTGAAAATGGTCATAAGTTCATCAACAGACATATCCTCGGACTTCTTCCTCAACATTTCGTCTGCGTACTTGGCAAGTAGATCTGGTGTTTTGGATTTTGATTTATCTTTGGTGATAGCAATTGTATTGGTATTGATAAAAGATTGACATGCGCTGTCCAATGCTTTCACAAATGCTTCATTGTTATCAAAAGATTCTTTTACCACCCCCTGGAACTTTTGGTAAACCTGAAGCAAAGTTTGAATGTATGCCTTTGCATCAATTTCAAGTGCCAACCCTTTTTTTGGTTTCAATTTTCCATCTTCTTCGGTCGCAGCAATTTGTTCCTTTTGTTGTGTAGCTAGTTGTACTCTCAACTCCTCAACTGCATTTAAACCTTGCTGTCTTATGTATGCCTGGAATTGCTGAAGTAGGGGATCGATAGTCATTGGAACTCGTTTCAATAAATTGTGCATTCTTCTAATGTCGGAATATCTTGCTTGGTCAAGTAGAGGAGTTAATTCCGAACGGATAACATCTGCGTGATTAGTGATCAACACTTCATTCAAGCAATCATTAAGCGGTCTTCTGGTATGATCGTTCAATTCCTCCAATCTTCTGAGCTCCTCCTCAATTCGTTGTTCCGCTTTCACCAAATAATTAACGATGCCATACTCTTTGATGAAATTCTGAGACTCCTCAGCATAAAAATTATAGGTTTCGGTAAGGAACGATTTTTCGAAGTCATTGATGTAAACAGACAGATTCTGTTTCTTGAGATCGTTAACATCAAAACCCAAAAGAACGAAGGATTTGATGGCGACGCTCAAATTCCCAATTGACTCAATTTTGTTCAATCGTTGAGCTCTGATTTGATCCATGATTTCGGTCATTAGAATTTCTAGGTGGGTATGGAATTTATAATCTCTCCATGATAGAAGACATAAGCTTAAAATGTCGTATATCTCCCTGTGTCCGTCTCCTCTTTCCTTAGTGACCCAGTATCTATTTATGTAGTCCAACACATCATTGAGTCTTGTAGAACCAATCAAATACCTCTCCCAAGTTCTGATATAAAACTGTAAGAACGATTCTCCCTCCTTCTGTTTCAAATTCTCTAAATAGTACTTCAGATAGCTCTTTAACTTAGCGTACAGTTCGCCACCCACTAACCTCACCGAACCATCACCAGGTGCCACTGCAGCGTTTGAAGCGGCTGGTCGTCTGGAAGATGCTGCCGTGCAATAGTCGTAAACTTTAGTATAAGTCTGGGTGTACATGAAGGAATCAAGTGATGAATTCTTGTCGTCTCCAAGTATCACATAAATGGCCGGTTCGATATCCTTCCATGTTCGATCTAAAAATGAGTTAGGCATGTCTTAACAAATCAAATTGGCACGGTAAAATCACTCAATGAAATTCCCCACTGTATAAGAATTTACAAGATTAATTATCACTTTTAGAGACCACTCTGGAGACTTGTTTTCCTTTTGTCCCCTTTGTTTGTTTGCCACAAATGTTTTTTTAGCTTGAAAAAATAATTCGCGTGTAAATAGAGATCCAAACGAAAACCAAGAATATTATAAAATAGGTAGCTGCGATTTTAAAATGCGGTATATAATGCTAGTTAAGTCTCTGCTCGTTTCTGTTGACCATTTGGACAACTCTGATGATACTGATTGTAAATGTAATGCACCACACAACTAAGATGATGAATAAGAAGGCGGCTAATGTCCGTTGACGGTCACACAACGAGTCAAGCAGATTGTGGTTGCTGGTAATTGAAGAATTGCCAGTGCAAACCCATCTAGGATCGTATAAGGAATTGAAGCTGAGTGCCAAGTTTGCAGATGAGAAAATCACAAACAAAAGCTCGCACATGATCAATCTCAGTTTGGCCTGTGGATCTCTAAGTCCTAGTGGTTGCGACGTGAACTCGTCATAACTGATGTAGAGAAGATATATAATAGCAACCGACTGAATCACAATAGCCATAACTGAGCTTGGCTGCTGCGAAATATTGTCCGCATTGGCTAAATGGTTGCTCAGTACCACGATTCTGGAAGAAATACCCAGAGCAATGCAAGAGAGAAGCAAGGTAAAGATCCTGAAGAAAAGAGGAATGTATGAATTGTTCATCAATATGTCTTGCATCCAGGGTCCCCATTCCTTCTTGTTTTGTGAAATCCAGTAGCCAGCTTTCGATTGGTACTTCGTCTTATTGTACGGTCCTGAGTTGTTTCCTTTTCCTTCCTCATCATAATACGAGGAGTCTGGGCCAATATACATCCTACTCAATTTTTCGTCCCCTTTCCACTCCTCGTCCAGCTTATATCCATCAAATGCAGATTCGGAAGATACCCTGCTTATCTGGTTTGGTGCATAAGCATCTGTATTTTGAAAAGAGGAGAGAAATCGACTCCAGTATTGTGGTCCATAATTGGTCTTGTTATCTTTGTCCGAGACAGTCTTGTTGTCGCGGAATACCTTGTCAAGAATAAATGCTGGAACAGGTTGTATTCTGTGCTGATAGCGCTTGGGCGTCTTTTGGAACACATCTGGGCCCGAATTAGAACCGCTAGATACCGTATTAGTGTTTTCCCCAGAGGCCAGCCCGCTGGTCCCCACATATGGCTCTGTCATAGTAACTTAGTGTCTATCTATCAATATTCTTCCCTCAAAATGCGCTCAACTGTGAGAAGAATATCAGTAATGTCCTTGTAGTTGATAGTGAATTCACAAACTTATTTAGTTAATACTATTTAAATATTAATGACACCCGTACACCACGACTGAAAAGCTGTTGCAAATGGCAATACGTAGCATGCTTGAAGGAAATGGAGAATATGTGGCTGATCCTCGGGGGTTTCTCTAGAAGCAATATTCATGTAAACTGCTATCCACTTATCGCATCCCGTGATCGATACTGATCAAGATGTGTACTTGGTAATTTAATATGTGCTGAAATTAATAATATTCAGTCTCTAATCTACAAGAATCAATAAATGACAGAAATGACTACAATAGTATCGTGACAATACTGAAGCTCTAAAGACTCAGCAGAAGATGCTTAGATGCAGGAATCATCATCAGTTTCTGGGCATCAATGTAATTACACGGAGCACCTTGATTCGAAATTACCTAATCAGTATTTATTTCTTACCAGGAAGCAATTACAGAAATAAAGATTAGTTTCACTCTCAACTAATAGTTAGGGACACTCTGCGCAATATCAAGCTTATTTGCAAATATCAATGATCCGCAGTATTAGGCTTGCCCCTTCTGGGGTGCGAGTTTTTAGTCGACACTATTCTGTTATGGATAAGATTAGATCAGAAGTGCAATCTCACCCAATATACATGGTTTGCTTGCCTATCACCACAAAAAAGCTCTTCTTTTTCTGCAAATACACTTCGCAGGCATTACCAAACGGGAAAGAAGGCATTGATACAAGACTGGTGAATTGGGCAACGAAAGCATGGTCAAAAATGGAGAAGTCCGAGAACCGTGTGAACAAGTCGGTGGTGAGACTTGTTGAGCGACTGTTAAATGAGATTCCTTGGATGGAGACCTGCTTCAGATCGATTCCGTCGCAGGGTAAGATCTCCCGCTATTTGAAAGTTTATCACGAGGCTGAGGCCCATCTGGATGAGAAAGATCCAAACCTGAAATTAGACCCCAGAGAGATCAAATCGATGTCTCCCCAAGATCTGGAACAGATTCCACTATATTACCCAGCCTCTATGATCTCTAGTCAGAAGATCAACAATATGCTGATTTCGGAATCCGACAAGGGAGGTGAATACCACAAAAAATGGTTGGCAATTGATTTGGTCGCGCTCCCATTCACACTTCCAGTTGCTCTGATTCCAGTCATTCCAAACGTTCCTGGATTCTACCTTGCCTATAGATCGTACTGCCATTTCACTGCATTGAATGGTGTCAAGCACTTACGTTTCTTGATGGACCACCAGGGAACCGAAAATCATCATCTGGAGATGATCGGCTTAGAAGATGCACAGGAATTGTTTATGGGCACGTCCAACGAGGATATTCGCTCAAACGTAACCGAGTTCTTGGGTTCAGCAAGTGAGAAGGAGAAATTATTGCTTCACGAGGACTCAATCGCCACTATTTGCAACGCATTCGACATTAAGCACCTGCAGCAAAACATGAACTCTGCATTGTATCAAGAACGCCGAAGACTCGAGAAGGAGGGCATCATACCGTCTTACAGATAGATTACCTATGTATATATCGGCTACCACAATATTTATTCCGGCACGTGACTCTACATGAGGGTTTTTGTATGAGGGTTTCCCCTTACAATAATATTTTAGTTGCTGGCGTCGAAATCTTGCAGCACACGACCGTTTCGGCGAGCTTCGCTCACTATAAGAATAAAATCTTTCAACCTAGTTTTTTTATACCAAAAGTAATTATCCCAGGATGAGAGCTAAGTGGAGAAAGAAGAGAGTTAGAAGACTTAAGAGAAAGAGACGGAAGGTCAGAGCCAGATCCAAATAAGTAAATCGGCGGACGGAGAATGACCTGAGCAATGGTTGATTGGACACCATTTTGAAGTTATGGTGTAGGTTGTCTATTCGAGCCGTTCGAATTGAAGCGTTGTTCTCAAACTTCTGGATATGCATTGAAAGTCTTTCCACTGTTTATATTTAGTGTGTCCGTTAATATACTTTAAATTGGATAAAAGCAGTCAGTAGCATCCGAACATCCAAGACAAATCATACCATGGTATATTTTCGGACGATTCTTGCTGAGAAAAGCCGGTTGCTGGTCTTCCATTGGCATGGACTTGTCCCTTTGTCAGTTCGGACATATGTCGATCTATATCAAGCGGCGATGCGGTGGCAATAGTGCCGTCTCTGTTTTGGTTGCGACCAAAGACTAGAGTTTTAGTTCCCATGCATCTGAAGGAGTTTGAGTATTGGAAGTCAGATGGGAAATCCTCAGTGTTGAATGAGCTGTTCAGATCTTGGATCCACTTAAGAGTGTTGCTTCCCAGCAATTGCTCGGGTTTGGTTGTTGGTCGCATAGGATTCTCCTCTTCAACATTTTCATCATTTTGAGTGTTTTGGGCGTTTGGCACTTTAGCTTTCAGCAATTCTTTTTTGAGGATCGATTCTTGTTGGTATGGATGTTCACCATCCAATGCCATGTTGACATTGTTTTGGCTGGACGAAGGTCTCCAGCGAACTAATCTTTCTTCCATCATGTCAATTAACCAATGTGAAGTAGGAAATAGTCTTGTAGATTGGCGTCGTATAACTTTGGATCTGAGAGTAGGAATAGATTCCAGCGGATCCAGATAGTAGGGCGGCTTATGCGTAGGTGACTCTTTGAATGTAAATGTTCCCCAAGAAGAGCCAGAACTTAATTCCATAAACTATTTATCCTTAAATTGGGATAAAATAACTACAATCCTTGGCCCTTTTTTTAAAAAAAGTTGAGCGGTCGGTCGTGCATAAACCATAGCAACGCTTTTTATGGGTTTTGAACAAAACATCTTCTTATTGAAACAGAGAGGAAGTGATGGCCAATTGATCTAATCAATAAATAAATCCATAATTGACCGTTTATCCATCTTCAGAACTGTATCATTGTCATTTTGTCAGTTTTTTTTATCACACTTTAGTTTTTGTTGTCCAGAAAGTCAAGCTTTGAAATAACGCTCCTCCTGTCATAACATCCGATAAAACATCATGGATTTAGATTCCGATATTCAAATGGAAGATGCTGTTGAACAGACACAGCAAGAACAGACAGAAAAAGCATCGTTGGTTTCGCAAGTCCCAATAAGCACCACTGACCCGGCCACCCAGATAGACACGTTGGATGGCTGGATAGAACAACTGAGCCAATGCAAGCCATTGAGCGAAGAATCGATTAAACAGCTGTGTTCTATGGCTATCGAAGTCTTAAAGGGCGAGGAAAATGTTCAGCCGGTTCAAGTTCCGGTGACAATCTGTGGAGACATCCATGGTCAATTTCACGATTTGATGGAGTTGTTTAAAATTGGAGGGCCTTGTCCTGACACCAACTATTTGTTCATGGGTGATTATGTTGATAGAGGATACTACTCGGTGGAAACTGTCAGCTATTTGGTGGCTATGAAAGTTAGGTATCCAAACAGAATCACCATCCTTAGAGGAAATCACGAGTCAAGACAAATTACACAAGTTTATGGATTTTACGATGAATGTTTCAGAAAATACGGATCTGCCAACGTCTGGAAGATCTTTACCGATTTGTTCGATTACTTCCCAATCACTGCATTGGTTGACAATTCTATTTTCTGTTTGCATGGTGGATTATCGCCTATGATTGAATCGATCGACCAAGTCAGAGAGCTTAATAGAATTCAGGAGGTTCCGCACGAGGGACCTATGTGCGATTTGCTCTGGTCTGATCCTGATGACAGAGGAGGATGGGGAATTTCTCCACGAGGTGCTGGTTTCACTTTTGGTCAGGATATTTCTGAGCAGTTTAATCACACAAATGGGTTGTCTTTGATCGCTAGAGCCCACCAGTTAGTCATGGAAGGATACAGCTGGTCCCATCAAGATTTGGTTGTGACCATTTTCTCAGCTCCAAACTACTGTTACAGATGTGGAAACCAGGCTGCCATTATGGAAGTTGACGAAAACCATAACAGGGAGTTCTTGCAGTACGATCCTTCTGTTAGACCTGGTGAACCTACAGTGACCAGAAAAACACCAGATTATTTCTTATGACTTGCTTTGTTGCATTGTCAGTTATTTAATTGGTTTTTGTATCACCAACATTCATTCATCATATTTGGCTAAAATCCTACTATTTAACCACTTGGAAACTCCAAGGGACCGTCAGATGGACAGTCTTGTCGTCGTCAACAAATTTTGAGACGGCATTGTATGAGCCTCTCGCGAGCATTCCACTAGGCGCCTCGACTTCATCAAACACTTTTTCGTAAAATTTCTTGTCCACGGTGCAGGGAGCAAACGATCCTAGCGGCTCATCCATCTTATCCACAGTGATTCCAGTCTTTTTCACTGCTTGTAAATATCTCAATCCAGTAATGATCTCTCCTTGGATTCTGAATTTGATCACCAATTGGTAGATACTTTTCTCCTTTATTTTGAAACTAACCTTTGGATCCTTCGCATCTTCCAGTTCAACAACAACTGGAGGCTCTCCACGAATATTCAAGGTCATGGACATGACCACAACAGTTCTTTTGTCACCTGGTTTGACAGGAAGTAACTCTCCTGTGTTTAATCCAAGAGACCGTTTCCACTTATTCAAAGATTCATCATTCGCGTCAAGTTTCGCATACTCCTCAATTGTCTTTTTCTGACCAACTTTGAAGCCTGGAACTTCTTCGGGAACCAATTCGTTATCGGACATGATTTACAAATAAACTCTTTTTGCCTAAAAATTGGCAGACCGAAATCAAAATAAAAATCTCTTTAATATCACTCCTCCCCCATGGCTTTACCATCTCCCAAAAATTTATATCAGCTGGACTTCCAATCCCAAAAGTCTGTTCTAGATACTTTGTACGAACCATGTGAAGTGCTCTCCAGCTATTTAATTCCCAGAGTTTTTGTGAGACCTTACGATTCTTATCAAGAGCTGATTATCTCCTGCAGAAGCCAGCTCGATATGTTGTACAACAGTTACACTACAGACTCTTCATTGAAACCTACAATTGATGCTATAGTGTCTGCGCACCCAAGACTAGGACCCCCGAAGAATCCAGATGCCAAACTCTCGTCACACTCTTCTGCAGAACAAGCACAACTGAACGCTGACCCGGTGCTCGCTAAAAAATTGATTGATTTGAATGATCTTTACGAATCTACATTTCCGGGACTCCGGTTTGTGGTATTTGTTAATGGCAGGTCTCGGGACGAAATAATGAAGATCATGAACCAGAGAATAGCTAGAGACAATATAATGGAAGAAGTGAAGGATGCCTTCGATGCCATGTCAGATATTGCTCTTGACAGAGCTACCAAATTGCTCTCAAAGTTATAAGTCGATTTCGCAAGTAGGTCGCATGAAATCATTACTTTTGATAATATATACTCATAGAAACCAGTTTCCTACTCATCGCTGACCTCGGTGCTCCATCTCTTAGTGAAGTTCTTTTTCCCATTGCTAGGCTGTTGACCCTGTCGATAATAACCATTACTGTACTTGGTTCTGCCATTCGTATAACGGGATCCATTACCTTGCACCCCCATTTGATAGTATACTTGGTGATGACCAGGTCCCATGTAAGGTGGATAGTAGTACTGGTAAGGCGACATCATGTGAACAGGAGCCACAGATGTCGAGCTGGATGGAGGTGCAGTCGCTTGGCCGGAAGCGCTGTCCGATGTTTGTTGTGTAGAATTTGGCTCTGCTTCGGAAGGTGGAGGAACTGCATAGTAGTAGGGATACGATGCAAGGCCCTGCGACGCTTGTGCTTGAGATTGTGTGTGGGGCTGTGAACCGCCATTAGAGTGAGGAGGCTGCGCGATCATTTGCGGATGAGCTGCGTAGGGATAGTTGTAAGGGATGAAGGGGTTGTAGTATCCATACTCAGGAATCTGATGTTGTGCATACCCCTTTCTGTGGTTCCGCGTTCGAGTATCCGATTCATCGTCTGCATTTTCCAACGTTCCATCAGTCTCAGACTCATGATCGATGCCGCTTTTTTGCTTTCTGTAATGCTTTTCTTCGTCCAAAGCATGTCCATTACTATTTCCGTTCCCATTTTTGTAGTAACCATAATTCCCGTTCTGATATGTTTCGTCTTTAACGGACCGCCTGGAAATTTTCATATTCTTGCCATTGCTCTGAACTCTTTCTTCTTCATCCTCGCGGCTAAGACTAGTGCTGAAGTGTAACTTGTAATGCTCAAACACTTCTGAAACTCGAATTCGATTGAGCTTTTCAACAGGGTCAAACTTGATATTTCTGAAGTCAAGCGGCTTTATGTTGCCATCATCGTCGAATGCAGCGGATTTTCTTGTCTCATCATCGGCGTTTACCAGCGACGTATTGATCTTGAACAATACCATCGAGTATCCATCGTTGGATAGGATATGTCCCAAGTTGTAGTATTCGGCTAATTTGTGAGTCAGTAACCGATAGTACGAATTCAGGGGAGTCATCTTCCAAGAGTCAACGTTGGGCTTTATTATAAACTCAATGATCTCGGACTCAAGGTTTATGATGAATTTGCGATCATTTGAGTTGGATTGGTTGTTCCTACCATTCATATTGAATAATGATCTGATCAAGATCTCTGGGATCTCATAGGCGTCAGCTAATTCCTTGATAATCCCTTGGGGACTATCAGACCTGAGCTCTATAGGAGTAAACTTCCTTTTCACCGTGGACGCCGAGAAAGAGGGAGGCTCCACTGTCTCGCCAACCATTTAAACTATATGTTTTGTAATGCGATTCTATGCTTATGCTTCTGCTGCTGTTATTTTTGATTTTTCCAAATTTCAGCGCCTAGTCTCTTATTCACGGCGGATTACGGGTCCTTATATCCCAATCCCCAGAAAGAAACCAAGAGTGATTCTTTGTTTTCTTTTCCTGTCTTTTTTTCTCTATGTAAATTTTATTACCCCCGCTAAAAGGTACGACATTATTATTTGTAACGCCATTATTACCCTACTCGGTACATAATACAAATGCTATTAAACCCCCCCATTGCATTGTCTCAACCATACTAAACATTACCAATTCGATAATCCGTATCCTCCGGTTGCCAAATTTGCAATGGAGCTCATTCCGCCTCTCCGAAAAGTGCTTCTTCGGCTCATTCATTTTCTGGGGTAGCCTAAATTTCTTATCGAACACGCCGTTCACGTGACCTCATGGCCAAGCCCAAAGCCGACAGCAAGTCATTAACCCATCTTCACGTCTCCATCTGCATCAGTCTTTTGGCGCTTGCTCTTTATAAACTCAGCGATCTTAGCTTTCAATTCCAGATCGTCCACAACATCCTCCAGCTTCAACGGAGTTCGATTGAATGGATCGGTCGGATCATTCATCAAATGAGCTTTCAAAACAGACCTGTCCATGCTGACTTTCGAGTGGGGGAGTAGAACAGGGTCCTTCATGAGTGTAAACATCAACGGATCAAGGAACTCATCTGGAATCTCGCCTAGCTCCATTTCCTCCTCCTCATCTTCCAGTTTAACCTTTTCTGCCTTTTCCACGAAGTCATTGAGCCGCGTGCTGAACTCCATATCGATCTTGCCCACTTTATTGAGGATCTGGATTGCCCTTTTAAAGCATGCTGGGTTGAACGATCTGGAGTCTCTAGCCACGGCTTCAATGAATTCAGTCTCCTCCGAAAGATGGATGAAAATGGAGCAGATATGCAAAAGCAAATCAGATGGGTTAAAGTGATAGTTCTCGGGGTTTTGAACTCTGAGCTCGTTACATTTCGGTCCCACCAAGGCAACAAGGTTGTAGTTGAGCATTCCTGCCAATCTATCAACAATTTCCACTATGATAAATGACTTCGGAATTTCTTCAGTGAACAGATTGAATAATTGGATAGTCTTATTAGACAGTTGAACAAGCGATTTGGCCATTCGCTCACTATCCTGTAGCTTTTTAGCGAGGTCGTCATCCGACTCTTCCGAACTTGGAGCATTACCTTTTTGACGGCTAGCGATCTCCCTTTGACAGGTACCAATAGTATGAAGATGATTCAACGACTCGTCCAAGAGATATGTCGTATCATTGAGCATACGTGCAATCAAACGAACAAAAAATTTGAGGTTTTTAGAGATCTTCTTTAAATCTGCCTTGAAATAATCAAATTTCCAGAGTTGTTCCAAAATCATAGAGATATGACACCTAGCATTAAATTTGTCGTAAAATTGGGACGAAGAGCCTGTCTTTTCAACCATGACGTAGAAATCTAAAAGGGAAATAATCAAGTTCTCCCTCACAAGTTGATTGTTATTGAATATGTTAATCATGTAGCCATCCATGTTATTTTGCATTGGCAATGATCCAAAAAACAGCACCTCTGTTAATCTGGCTTTAAGGTGAGGATTGCTCACCAGCTCTGGGCATCTAAGGATGACGATCGCAAATTCAATGAACTGGTTCAATTGTTTCTCATTTTGGAACATTGGATTGTTGTTGAACTTGGCAATATAGTGACAGTAGTTCACAATACCCTCAATAAAGATTTCCGGATAATACTTGAATGGAATAGGAGAAATGGTTCTGAGATACTCCACATCATCAAATTTGTCAACATCACTATCCAGATTGTTGAATGGAATTTTCAATGGACTAGCAGGGTATGTATGAGTTGGCTCAATTAATTTGATAAAGAATTTGATAGATCCGATGATCACATCAAAAATCTCCAACTGAAGCTCTCTATTCATCGAACACATATCAATAGAAAGTTTCATTGATTTGAGTTTTTGCAGCTCCTTTTTCATAGGAGCGAGTCTAGTGTCAGTCAACATCTTGGTAATCGGATTAGCTCCTCCTGCAGAGGTCTTTTGAATCATTTGCTCTAATTTGGCCAGCTCTTGCATCATGTGTTTAATGTAGTTGCTTAGTCTGTTGGAGCTGATAATAAGACCTCCAAAACCATACTGAAGATAACCCAACATCAAGTAGAAGCACTCAGATATGAAGTTCAGAGATTCATCTGAGAGTTTGTCATCTGAATAGTATTCATCATACTCTTGAATAGTGGAGTTTATCTTAGTCTCTTCCTTGAGATCCAAAAGTTTATTGCGACGATTCAAGTAATCTGTGGATATTTTATCAATCTTAATACCATCAGACAAGAATGGTTGGGACAACTTGACTAAGACCATGGTGATATTGAACATGAAGGCGTCTGATGCAATTTTCTTTGGATTGGCGTGTTCACCTCTCCTCAAATGGTTCTTGTTAACGATTTCAGCGAGCAGCTCAAGAAATGCTAGACGACATGCCTCCCCTGAACGAACAATTCGATCACAAATACCAAACAAACGATTAATCAAAACAACTTGCTCGCTATGCAATGATTCATGAATAGTCCTTATTTGAGCCTTGGTGGTACCTTCAGGATAGTTTGTCATCGCAATCTCAGGAAGCAGAGGCGACACTCTCAAAAGAGGACCCAGGAGGGTCTTCAGTTCATATTCATTAGCCTTCAAATTGTCAGGATGGAAGCCGTCCACCAAGTAGATCTGCGAAGCAATGATCTTATTTGAAACCAGTATTTGGTATACAGTCACAATTTTGGAATAATCAGTATCTGTGGAGTAATTCAAAGTCAACAATTGCGCAGCCAACTTTGGAAGAAGGACGTTGAGGAAGTCCAGAACGTTATCATTCTCGATAGACCTGGTCACAATGTCCATCAAGAAACTGTCAAATTTATCGATGGAGGACCATATTTGATGAATAGTAGTATCAACATGGACCTCGTTGACAAACATATCTGGAACCAAGAAGACGATCAGCGAGTAACTTGAGGACAGCCGGATGAGCTCATCAACAAGTTTCAACTTTGGGTCCTTCTGTGGATCATCTGCTTTGATCAATCTTTTTATGCCCTTGGCTTTGGTCCAGCAATCCGCCAGATAATCAAATGATGACTTATATTTTGAGCTATCGACCCCGTGCTCCGTTAGAATTTCAAGAATGGCGCTATCGATAAGATCAAAAGTGAATTTAGTGTGATCATGAGCCATTGATTCGAGATAGGTATATTTCTGACCTTTGGACTCGGAAAGAGAAGCCTGTAACACAAACTCCAATTTAGTATTCGCCCACTCCTCAAAAGACTGGACAGGTTTGGACTCCACCGACACTGAAGCTTTCAGAGACTCGGGCTTGGCCAGTGGTAAGGACTTCCTTATCACTGGGGAGGGAGTCGATGTACCCGAATCGGTCGCTTGAGGACTAGAGACCTTCTTCGGCTTAGGTTCTGACGAAGCTCCAGAAAGCGCAGCCAGCCTGGCCAATCGCTTGGCACGAATCTTGAACGTTAGTAACATGAATAAAAAACCACGATCTATAGACTTACGTCTTCAGGATCACTCATCAACAAGATATTTTACTACAGGCCGGTATATTTTGTTTTGCCACCACCTCCAGGCGAGGTGGAAAAGTATGGTGTACAGATGTTTTACAAGGATCTTTGCAGATTTCTTTGCTATATGAGATTATCAAAGATACACATTACCACACCCAACAACTTCAACTCCCTTAAGCCTTAACAGCGAACTTCTTGACTGGGTTGGCAATAGCTTGCTTCTTAGCCTTGTCGGTCTTTTGGGATTTCTCGAACTTGGTAAGAGCTCTTCTCAAAGCTCTGGTCTTCTTTTGTCTGAGGTCCTTTGGAATGTATTTCTTACCGCTGTAGAATTCTCTGACGGAAGCTCTCTGTTGCAGGTTGATCACAGTGAGGACCCTAGCAATGTTCTTTCTGACAGTGTGGATCTTTGGGAGAGATGGTCTGGTCAATTTTTGGACCTTCAATTGAGCCAACTCTTTCTTGAGGTCGACCAACTGCTCCTGGAGTTGCTCCTTGGATTTCGATCTGAGTTCGTAAGCTTTGACACCGGCCTGAGAGTTAGTTAAATATTCATTTGAGACTTAGGAGATGAGTGATGTAGAAGGACAAGTGCACATCAGCAAGAAACAGGCTTTGCCAACATCTCTGATGTTCATCTTGACGTGCTGTGCATCTTGATACACCTTCTCGGCTCCTATTTGCTCTGTAAATCACATACCATTTCGTTTATTTAATGAATGCTCTAAGACAAACTCTGAAAAATGTTCGTAAAATTTTTCAAGGTGAAAGTCGCACCCACTGTTCGCGGCCTAGCGCACGGGGAGACACCGGGGGGAAAAAAAAAGTTTGCGGGCCGTGGTAATTTACTGAGCAGGTGCACTAAATGGCAGAAAAGTTTGTGACTGCGAATTGAGTTCCAAAATCATTACGTCAGCGCCTGTCGATCTGAAGCGACAGGGATGAGTTAAAAGGCGGAGCAGCATTGTTGCACAAGACATAGACATATAAAAGAGAAAGCTTGATTGGTAAGATTAGTAAGAAGAATACACAATTTAGATTGATATAAACACCAAACCTAGGCAACCAATCAGTTTGTAGGGCAGTTGATATGAGGCTTGTATAGTTTCAGTCACAATCTAAACCTCTTTAGTTACTATTCTTCAAGTTGGTGGACAACCACTCGAGACCCTCGTACAAACCGTCACCAGAGGTGGCGCAGGTAGCCTGGATGAACCATGGTCTTGGTCTGATCGATTGCAGACCCAGCTTCTCAGTGATCTCAGCAGCATTCATGGCGTTTGGTAAGTCCTGTTTGTTTGCGAAAACTAATAACAATGCATCTCTCAACTCGTCCTCGTTCAACATTCTTTGCAATTCCTCTCTGGCCTCAGACACACGGTCTCTATCGTTGGAGTCGACAACGAAAATGATACCCTGAGTGTTTTGGAAGTAGTGTCTCCACAATGGTCTAATTTTGTCTTGTCCACCAACGTCCCAGACGGTGAAGGAGATGTTCTTGTACTCCAAAGTTTCAACGTTGAAACCGATAGTTGGAATTGTGGTGACAATTTCACCCAACTTCAACTTATATAAGATAGTGGTCTTACCGGCAGCGTCAAGACCCACCATCAGAATTCTCATTTCTTTGCGACCAAACAGGCCCTGGAGCAGTTTCGAAATAGACAAACCCATCTATGTGCGTTAGCGATTCAAATCGGTATAAACGATAACCTGTTATCAGGATGGGCACAGTTGAAAAGTTGAGATTTCCTGCCAAATATGACGCGCGGGGCATACGCCAGGACTGCCACGGTGGAAGGGGCTAATTTTCCCGTTGTAAAAAAATCTGGCCTTCGCGATCGCGGGCGAAAAAGTGACAACGAATCAAATTGGATAATAGACGAGAAAGCCGAGATATCATGAAATTTGAGTTCAACTGAATCAATTTCGCGATCCGACCTCTTATTCATCCTTGTGTAGGTCCAATTCTCATCGATATCACTGTAGTGTCCCAAGTTGACAAACCCGAGATTCCATACTTGACAACATCTTTTCGTGCTTCAATTGTAAATGCTTAATCGCAGTTTGGTACCCACCATCGTAACATGTATCTAAAAAGGTTTCACTTACCGTTTATTATAACCGGATATTAACTTGTTTTCGGAACCCAGATACAACAAATTTTATAAAGACTAGCTGGCTGGCTAAACAAAAGATAGTGTGTCTCTTTTTTCTCCCGAGACCTTTTTCGATAAAGCCAGAGGCAAATAAAACATCCTTACACCACATCCGTGCACGAGCAACGATGCCGCTACAGTGTTGAGTTCTCCGTGATTATGACTAAATGCCTATATGATGCAATGACAGAAGCAAGACCAGTCCTTTGGACTGTATTGAATTAGCAAAGAATGCGCAAAAGGGGGTTCTGATTAGCGGCCAATGTTGACCTTGCAGGTGGAATATTTTTGCAGTGCTCTCAGAAACACAGCGTACGTGACCTCCTCGTTATCTGGCTCCCAGTACATCTCGCTGAGTCGGGTGTGCCAAGGAGGGTAGCCTTGTAAGTTCAGGTATGGCTGGAACAGAACAATGAGGTCCGGTTCTGGACCGACCAGTTGCTGTAGTTCTTGATCGATAAATTTCATGTTGATATCCTTTTCGCTCAACTCGTGAATCTTGGAAAGGTGCGACATAACTTTAGTCAATTCCACAATTGTTGATCTGCCGTCCACAACACTCAGCAAGCTAATTTCGATATCAAATTTATCTTCATCAGAACCGTACTCCCCATCGTAAGAGCCTGCGTAGCTAACGTTCAAATGTGGAACTTTGATGTTGTAGCTTGGTACACTGTGGGTACCAAAATAGGCCACGAGCTTGCGATGGATCGATCTACGCAGTTCTGGAACATGCTTCTTCAGCACTCCATGGTATTCGTAGATGGACAAGTTTGGAATTCCCGAAGACAGACACCAAGCAGTGACCTCTGCAGCGTCATTGCATAGTCCCTCAACACCTCCGTTCTCCTCCTGTTCGGACTTATAGTTGAGTATAGTGGAAAGTCTGAACGGAATTTTTGGAAGCTTGTTCACGTCGTTGTTGATAACGGTTGGCGTTCTGGAAGGATTGTAAGCCAGATTAAAAAATCTGAGCTTCACTCTATTGTATGCAAACTCATAGAACCTGAAAACTGCCATGAACAAGTAAAAAACCACCAGCAGCGTGTGGTAGATGTAGAAAGAAACAGCACCATTAGAGGGAATCTTGGATTCTCCGGTCTTGGTCTTAGCTTTAGGAGACATTGTATCTCTGAACAAATTGTAAAGTGTCACATAAAAAGAGTCCTCATCGTATCCTGGAACCGGTTCCCTGTCCGAACTCGAAGTAGGCACTTCTTCAATTCCCTGCTGCTGCTTTTGAACAAGATTGTAAACCAGGTCTTTCGAAGTCTCCGTGGAAAACCCGTTTTCCGAAGAGTGACCATCCTCTAGTTCGGTCGTTTTCATTTCGAATGACATCTCAAACTACCAATCAGTAGGAAGTACAATGGCAAATGATTCAAAAACTCTCAATTTTTTAAAGGGAAAATTACACCCAACACCTAAGAGGCCCACATTTTTGATCTATCGACTGAAAGTTTTACATTCAAGGCTGTGTAGATTCGTTACGTACTGAGCGTGCAACTTGATCATCCTGCTCCGCAGATGATGTTGCTGTTGTTTGAGATACATTGTTGACATCAACTCCCAAGCTGCGAATAAATCCCATCAAGTCTTCCTGATTACTATAGTTGTAGTCCGCATGCGAATTAAAATACTCGTCGAGATCCGGTTGCGACTCTAGATCGTCATCTGTGGAATGGAGCGATGGAGGAATGTTATTTGGAACATTCAAAATATCGTTGACAAGAACTGGTCCCTGTGTATTTGTTTGCGTTGATTGGCCCATTTCCGGCCTCTGAGAACCCTCGTCCTCGCTGGAAATTATATGAGGCTTATAGTACATCGATTTGCGCGCACTATTGCAGACTCTGAACAGCTCATCCACTTCTTCTAGAAGCAATCCTCTAGTCTCATAGACACACAAATAAGCGAACACCAAGCCAACAAAATTTAGCGAACCCCACAGGAAGAAGATCTTGGTGGCCAAAGCAGCAGTGTGTTTTCCAGTATCAATTAGGTATGGCGTACAGTATGCGAAGATGAAGTTGACAATCCAATTTGTCGCGGTCGTGATCGAAACAGCCTTCTGACGAACAGAGAGACTGTACATTTCTCCCACAACGACCCAAGTCAACGGTCCCCAGGTGGAAGCAAAAAAGGCTATGAACAAACAAACAAATGCCACCATTATTTTATTGGCAATGACCGAATCAGTTGTCACGCCAACCGCCCCAATCACAAAGTTGGAGACCGTCATACCTGCTGCGCCAACAATGAGCAGACGTCGTCTTCCCCAAATTTCCACGCAGAAAATCCCAGGGATGGTAAATACCACGTTGACAGTGTAAGTAATGAAGGAAATCAAATAAGAGTTTTCGATCCCTGCATGCACAAAGAAGTTGACACCATAGTAGAAGATGAAATTGATTCCGGAACATTGCTGGATGGCCTGAAGGATCATTCCAATAAGCATTCGGCGCAACTGTCTGGCTCTGCTTGGAGAGCTGCGGAAACAGTCTAGAATGCTTGTTTTGCCAAAACTCATCTCGTAATCATGACTGGCCTTGATCTCAATGAGCTCTTCAATAAGGGACTTGTCATCTAATGGCAATCTCCTAAAGCGCGAGAGAGAATGAAGCGCGTCATCTAGCCTATCTTTTTTCACGTAAAATCGCGGCGACTCTGGCAAAGAATACATACCGACCGCAAGAAAAACGCCCCAAATGAGCTGTAATGCAATGGGAATTCGGTAGCATCTGGCATCATGAATGGTATGAGTTGCTTGCGTAATCGCACTGGAGACTAAAAGTCCCCACGTGATGGCCCATTGATAAAGCGAGATCACTGAACCTCTGATCCATTTCGGAGAGACCTCTGCCTGATACAGTGGAATAATAGCCGAAATCATACCCACACCAAAACCACTCACAAACCGACCAATACAAAGCAACGACATTGTAGTTGAAATTATTTGCAAAACTGTGCCAAGTGAAAACATGATGGTCGAGGAGGCGAAAATACTTAGTCGTCTGCCAAAACGATCAGAGAGAACCGGAGCAAATAGGGCCCCAAAAAAAGTACCAAGCGACAGGATAGCAGTGATAATAGCACTCTGACTAGCTGTGAACGTTGTCGCATTCCCCGGAGGAAAGGTGTTCTTAACGTAGTCCATTTCTAAAAGTCCATTGATAATGCCTGTATCGTACCCATACAGGAATCCTCCAACTGCCATCAGTAGACCAACGTAGATGGCCATCACTGAAGACCGGTTTTTCTGTCGTTCCAGTTCAGCCTGGTCTGGAGTGCTGACTATTTTGTCGTTTTCCACTGATGGCTGTTCGGAAGGTACGCTAGGGTATGTATTTCGAGTTCCATACAGCCCCAGAGTATCTATGACACCGGGGGTGTATATAACGTTATCAACATCTCCCTGCATGGTCAAAATATAATGGCATCTGACAAGTTGCAAAGAGTGATTTAGTTAATATTTTTTTATGGGGATAATTAAGTGGAGATTTACCAAAAAAAAGAGTCGATCGACCGACCGCATACTAAAATTGGAACATAGTTCATTAAAAACATTACTAGGAACTATAGGGTATTATCATCAATGGGCTAGTTTGGATAGGCCGAATCTCACAGAGAACATTTTGGACAGTCTGTTGTTTTTCTTATTAGTTCTAACGTCCACTGAAGAAGGGAACGTTTTAGGAATTGTTGATTCCAATGGTAAATTCTCCTTCGTTTCGGACAGCTTGTACGCAGACTCTTCCAGAGCGGAGTCCTGTGTTAATGGAGAATTTTCCTTTGTCAGAGGAGGCTCTTCTGTTTGACTATCTGCCTGCTCAGTAAGATCGTCGGAAAGTGTCGTATCTGGGCTTATTGGTTCATCCTGCTTTTTGCCCAACGAACTACTGCTTAGGTTTGAAGCGGCAAACCATCCCAGCGACCGGCGTCTCAATTTGATTTCTGGATTTGCATCAGTGCGCGATTTCTCCACAGAGGAGTCGGAAACAGCACGCTTTCCATTGCTTGTTTCGTCGGAGGCACCGACACCCAGCGCGTTTGATAGAGTTCTGGTGCTCATCGCACTTGATAGCGAGCGATAGCCAAACAATGAGCGTCTTCTTTGTTGCTTTTCTTCTGGCACAGACTTGTTACGAGTCTTGGGCATTATTAATGATTCTTCAACCAAAGGAAGAGACTTTAATCTCTCGAGCTCCTCTTGCTTGCTCAGCAAGCACGGCTTGAGTTCACTGGCGAGGGTGTCGAAATCGTTAATCCAGTTCAGCAGAAGATCCTCGTTTGCTTTATAGTTCTGGAGCAGATCTTCTGTGCTTGCACTAGCCACCACTGGCTGCATATCGTCAATTTTGAAAAAACTCATCTGAAAGATCTTTGCCAAATTCGACGGAGGCATTTTGGTGACTTCCACAACTTCCGACTGTCCCAGCTTATGAAGGAAAGACAGCAAATAAATAAAGAGATGAAGATTAATGACAGGCAGGTCTTCTAGTGGGTTTGGCGTGGACTCTGAAGCGTCCCTGAATGATTCCATACTCAGCTGACTCTCTGATTGCATCGAGGCCGGACTGACAAGAGCAGTGGCTATCTGTTGCTTCTTCAGTCCTTTGCTGACATCAAGAGTTATTAGCCCATCTGTTAAATTTGCGAGCCATCTCTTCAAAACCATAGCTGCGTCATAAACATTAGGCACGTTATCGTCTGAATTTTCAAAGTTCTCGATTTTGCAGGTCTCGAAATCAAACTTATCGACTCCCTGCTCTTTGATCATCGACTCTATTCTTTTGATTTTCTTGATGGAACCGTTGATTCTGAAAATGCCCTCCAACGGATCGCGGCCCAAAATGAAGGCACAACACTTGTGAACCAAAGTTGGCACGGTAAGATGCAGACCGTCGATATCCTGCTCGACAGAAGATCTCTTGACCTCGTTCTCCAAAAGACAGGTCGCCATAAGGGGAGTGGCCAGCGGAGTGCAAATGGTGTACGTGCTTCTGCGACTGGCTGCAGAAACCTCTGATGGACTAGCGAGATTAGACACTGAGGTATCGAGCTTGAGAGCAGGACCCGAAATTGATAATCTCTTCAAATTCCGATCACTGGTGAATGATCTGAAAAGAGGCTTTTTTTGCTGGACCTCTATCTCTGGTGCTCGACTGGCCATCGGCACAGGAATCGGGATTTCTGTTTCAGACGCCATGATTTTCAGGAGAAAAATATTACCAAATATGATAAAGTTGTATCAGTCACTTTCCAGGTGCAGCAAACGTTTCAGATATTTTATTTAGTTCCACCACAACCAGAACGATAGAAAGTAGCAAACTTGGGGAGGTAAAATCGAAAAGTTTTTAAAGATCAAAATCAAATCAGCAGCTCGAGGAACGTTTATGCCAAACAAACATACCAACTCCTTTCCCCCTTTAGATCGTCAAAATCATGCGTGTCTCAACACGGATGTAAATTGTTTCTACGGCGCGATATCGTGTTCTCGTGCAGAATAACAATACACTGTATTGTATATTACATTCCGAGAATAGTGGCTTACTAGTGGCTAATGCCAGCTTGCTGTGTGGCTAGTGGACCATAATGTAGATTGGCAGGTGAGCGGCCGTAATTTCAAAATTTCGGTTTCAAGCCAAGAGGGTAACTTTCGCGTCGGTTTGAGTCTCCCGCCCCTAATATGAATTTTATGAAAGATAAAATACAATAAATATATGGGTTGTCAATAAAGGGGGATACTATTGAATTCGAGCCAATTTATTTAAAAGACAATCGTTTGTATTTGAACTAGGAGTTTTATGACGGTGAGATTGTAAAGGTTTCCAGCACAATGTCTGAAAATTTATACTCGGCCGTTTATTCGGGAGTGCCCGTCTACGAGTTTCTCAATCCAAAATCTTCAGTTATGCGACGAAAAAAAGACGGCTGGATCAATGCAACACACATCCTCAAGGTCGCCAACTTTCCCAAAGCCAAGCGGACCAGAATTTTGGAGCGAGACGTCCAAGTTGGCGTTCATGAGAAAGTTCAAGGAGGATATGGAAAGTACCAAGGAACCTGGGTGCCAATGGAGCGCGCAATCGATATTGCCAACGAATTCGGAGTATATGAGGAGCTGAAGCCATTGTTTGACTATAAACAGGTGGAAGGCGCTGCCGCTCCTCCACAGGCTCCTAAACATCATCATGCATCAAGTGGGGCTGCCAAGAGAGGCCGCGTGAGCGCTCGAACAGTCTCCGAACCGTTAACAACAAGGAACAGGGAGGGGGTTACAGGCCCAAGGAACGGAGCTAAAGGAGCACCTGCCAAGGCTTTTACTTCGTCTACCGAAGCTTCAACCAGAAAGCGGACTTTAAAGCCGCCTTCGAGGTCGCAATCTGTGAGACAGCTTCCTCCGCCTCTGAGCGACTCGGAATCTGAATATGAGGATAGTGATACAAAACCGCGCAGGAAACTGACAAACGGAGTCCGTGCTGTGAATGGGGGCGTCAGCAATTCCTCCTCGCCTAGCGACTTCATGAGTGACGAAGACATACACCATGCTCTTCAACAATCATACCCGGGAGCGCGAGCTCACGAACATTTGACACAACGATCACAGCCATACATGGGCAACTTTTCGCCATATCCAAAAGACCACCTAGATTCTCCCCAATCGCATTCCGTTGCACTAGGAGGCCCATCTTCACAGCGAGCACAGGAATGGTTTGACCCAAAGAAAGGCCACACACAGAAGCTTTTGGAGTACTTCTTATCTACAGAAGATAACTTGACTGGTGATGCTAAAATTCCGGAATTTATTTTAGACGCTAATAGTGGCTTCGACCCTAATCAGGTCATCGACAGAGACGGGAACACCACTTTCCATTGGGCATGTGCTATGGGTGATTTGCGCATGTGTGATGCATTATTGAACAGGGGCTGTAACTATAGAGCTTTGAACAACGAAGGACAAGCCCCAATCATGCGAAGTGTCCTATACACCAACTCCTATTCCAGAAGAACTTTTGCTAAGCTCCTTGATCTTCTCAGGGATTCATTACTTGACACAGATGAACGAGGACGCTCTATTTTGCATCATATTGGGTTCTCCACTAACTCTGTGAACAACTTACCATCCGCTAGGTACTACACAGAGATCCTCCTTACTAAGATTGCTGAAACGGTTCAGCCCATGGAGAGAATAATCAATTTTATTAATCAGCAAGATATGGACGGCAACACAGCATTGCATATCATGAGTCACAACAGTGCCAACAAATGTATTCGAGTGCTTTTGGGCTATAATGCCAGAGTGGACATACCCAACAACAGAGGTGAATATGTGAGCGACTATTTATACAACAACAGCGTTTTTGAGCCGGTCTCAGCACAGTATTCGTTTATGGGGAGTCAATCTGGGATACCTTCGCAACGCAACAATATCGATTCCTTCGGCTACATGAAACCATTTGTGCCTTCGCTGGGATATAATGGGGCGTCATTGAATCAGTCGTTGTTCAATGCGTCTAATTATTTGACCTTGCCTCACTATTCAGAGACTGCCATGCAGGTGAACCAGAAATCCGGGGACTTTATCGAAAAGCTTGGTGAACTTTCTAATGCGTTTGATTTAGAGCTTCATCAACGGGACAGTGACATCAAAGAATTGGGCATGATTCTGGGTCAGATGGATTCAGACATCCTGAAAACTGAAAATGAGATAAAGGGTATCATCAAAACTGTGTTGAAGGAGGAAACAGGTGATTATGACACCGCTTTGACGCAGATGAAGGAAGAACTTAAACTTGCTGAAGAAGAGTATATTTCCAAAACTCAGACTTTGCGGAACTTGATTGAAAGATCACAAGCCAAAGACCTTGCTACCGATGTCCAACACTGTGAGACCGAGATGCTCAAGGAACTCAGCATTGAAAATGAGAGCGAACTTACACCTGCTGAACCGACAAAGGAAAACCTGGAGCTTGTCTTGTCTATGATAAGGCTCCAACTGACACGAAAGCTCACTGTTGATGAACTAGTCAGTCTGTATGCCGATGCCTCTGAAAATACCGAAATTATTGCCAATTATCGCCGCTTAGTGTCCAAGCTGTCTAACGTTCCTATTGAGGAAGTTGATGAGAGTTTGAACGACATCGAGGACTGCTTAAAAGCAGAGGATGTTTAGCTTCCAAATTTTGTACAATAAATTGTATTATAAAAAAAGTATTTTAGGCCAAATAAATTTAAACACTTAATCTGGTATTATGTTTTCTTCAGCTAGGGAAATTCTCTACGAAGACACTTACCAAATTCCTGTTCAGGGATTGCCAGAGAAGACAATCTCATTAATTCTGACAAGTCCACCCTCATTAGCTGTGGATCCTTATAAAAATGGGCTCGCACCGCCCACCAGGAGATTAGCCATTTTGTTACATGGACATGCAGCACATAAAAACTTTGGCTATCAGCCGGCTCTAGCACGCCGTTTAAGTCAGGAATTAGGGCTCTATACTGCTAGATTCGACTTCCGTGGATGTGGCGACTCCTCAGAGAATGGTCAAGAAGGAAGGTTGATCGATCAGGACGTGCTAGATCTTGAGAGTGTGGTGGAGTTTTTGACTTCTGGAGGTCATAATGGTATTGAACTATATGTTGATGTTATCTGCGCACATTCCCGAGGCGTTCCGGTGATGTTTAATTGGACCCTGGATAGACAGAAGCAGGGCAAAGGATTGATCCCATTTCTCATCAATTGCGCTGGGAGATTTGATGGCACCGGGTACATCAAGAAACTAGAAAGGACCAATCCAGACTTCAAGCAGAAGGGCGGGTTTAGCATTGGCGCGCTTGTGAAGGGCGGGTATACGGATGTCTGGTGTCCTTTATCCGAAATCGAAAGCACCTCTACTCAAGACATGTCGAAGTTAACTGAACTCGATAGCCTTGTGCAGGTTCTGAATGTGTACGGGTCTTCAGACTCTGTGATTCCTCAGGAAGACAAATATTTGTATCAACAGACTCTCGGGAAACGGAGCCAACTGATTGTGATCAATAACGCCAACCATAACTACTACGGTGACCGGGTGTTTGACGATCCAAACAGCACGGAATATAAATTGAAAGAGGGTAATGTCGTGGTAAATGATCAGACTTTCAAGCTGAGGGCGAAGAAGCAAGTCATTGATTATACTGACGAATTGATCGACTATTTACTTCAGTGGCTGGGACCTGAAACGCGTTGTCATAGATTTTACGACAACACCCTCTATATCGACAGTCAACTGACTAGATGGATTGAGGTGGATGGCATCTCAAACTTTAGGGACATTGGAGGTTGGAATACTAAATATGGACGCAAAGTTCGTCCAAGACTCATGTTCCGGTGTGCCAATCCTATGAAAGTGACCGAAAAGGGCCGCAAGACCCTAGACGAGCTTGGGATCAAGGCCGTGTTTGACTTGAGGTCTGCTGAAGAGCGCCATGAGTACGGATATCTAGTTCTGCCGCATGCCACCAATTACCATGTCCCTGGGTTCTACGGTAACTTGTCGCCGTCCCAGGCAACATCGCAGTACATTCACTTGCTCACGTGCTGGTCCACATATGTCCAAGTCTACAAGGATGTTTTAGAGTCAGGTGTCAAGAGTTTCAAAACGATTTTCGATTTTATCGTCAACAACCCTGGTGCTCCGTTCATATTTCACTGCACAGCAGGAAAAGATCGCACGGGAGTGGTCGGTATGCTTCTTCTACTGGTCGCAGGAGTGGATCCTTGGATCATTGCTAGTGAGTACGAGCTGACTACAATTGGCCTGGTTCCAGATCATGATCATATTCGCGGGAAGTTTCATGCCGGACTAGAAAGAATTTCAGAAAGCGATAAGAAAGCACAGCTTTTCGAGGCTGTGATCCGAGGACGGAAAAATTGGGATATTGAGAAGCGGGGATTCGAAAATCTGATCAGCAGCCGGTACGAAGCACTGCTAGCTACAATCGACTGGATCCAAGACAAGTACGGAGGGATAGAGAAATATTTAACGCAAGTGGTTGGTCTGGACAATGTGGAATTGGTGAAAGCGCAATTATTACAAGATTAGATAGTGCCTTGAATAACCGGGATAGTGGATTTCGCGCCTGATTCTCAAAGATTTCGGCTCGAGCCGCACAGATGACTATTTTGCCCAGACAGAGCTGGCCAATAGAAACAATGCAATACATAAAGGAATTTTTTTGACACCTTGAAAAGCTCCTATACCGGCAAAAATCGCATTGTTCTAGACTCCTGAACCGGCCTCTAAAAATTTTTCACGAGGACTGAATGAGTCTATTCATGCCTTAAGTGAATAATTGGTGGGGAGCTTTATAAAATCAGATTACTAGCTTAGGTTTTTCTTACTTTCTTACAATGTTCAGAAAGACTCTCGTATTGCTCGAAAAGAGCTCGATAAAGCCCTACGCTAACATGCTCCGGGACCCTTCTGTCAAATATTCCAGATTCAGAGGGGTTGATCTTCCAGACAGAACCTGGCCAAACAAGACCATCACCAAGGCTCCACTTTGGTTGTCGACTGATCTCAGAGATGGAAACCAATCGCTTCCAGACCCGATGTCTGTTGAGCAGAAGAAGGAGTATTTCCATAAGCTTGTGGAGATCGGGTTCAAGGAGATTGAAGTGTCTTTCCCTTCTGCCTCCCAGACCGACTTCGATTTCACCAGATATGCTGTTGAAAACGCTCCGGATGACGTGTCTCTTCAGTGTCTGGTCCAGTCGCGCGAGCACTTGATCAGAAGAACTGTTGAGTCTTTAAAAGGTGCCAAGAGAGCCATTGTCCACACCTATTTGGCTACCAGCGACCTGTTCAGAGACGTTGTTTTCGGCATGAGCAAAGAGGAAGCTATTGCTAAAGCTGTCGAGACTGCCAAGCTTGTGAGGTCGCTCACCAAGGACGATCCTGCCATGAAGGACACCAAGTGGTCCTACCAGTTCTCGCCAGAATGTTTCAGTGACACGCCTACCGAGTTTGCCTTGGAGATCTGCGAGGCCGTCAAGGCCGCATGGGAGCCATCTGTTGATAATCCGATTATTTTCAACCTTCCAGCAACAGTGGAGGTTTCTGGTCCTCACGTGTACGCAGATCAAGTGGAGTACTTCTCGAGAAATATTTCGGAGAGAGAAAAGGTTCAGATTTCTCTTCACTGCCACAACGACAGAGGCTGTGGTGTTGCAGCTACTGAGCTGGGTTTGCTTGCCGGTGCTGACAGAGTGGAGGGATGTCTATTTGGAAATGGTGAAAGAACAGGTAATGTCGACCTTGTGACTGTGGCCTTGAACATGTACACTGATGGAGTGTCTCCAGAGCTTGACTTCTCAGACTTGGAGTCAGTCATCGACGTCGTTGAGAAGGGTAATAAGATTCCAGTGCACTGCAGAGCTCCATACGGAGGATCTTTGGTTGTGTCTGCCTTCTCTGGATCCCACCAGGATGCTATTAAAAAGGGTTTCACCAAGCAGGCCGAGAGAGAAGCCAAGGGTGACATGAGATGGATGATTCCATACCTGCCTCTGGACCCTAAGGACGTTGGCAGAAACTACGAAGCTGTGATCAGAGTCAATTCGCAATCTGGAAAAGGTGGTGCCGCATGGGTGATCCAGCGCTCTCTTGGTTTGGATCTTCCTAGAGAAATGCAAATCAGCTTCTCCAAAGTGATCCAGGACGCTGCAGACTCCCTTGGACGCGAGCTCAAGTCGGATGAGATCATTTCTTTGTTGCAAACCAGCTACAACATCGACAACTGTGCTCACTCTTCGCTGATTTTGAAGGATTACCACATGAACAAGGAATCTGAGTTTGTCACAAACATCAAAGCTGAATTTGTATACAATGGGCAGGAGATCCAAGTGGACGGAACCGGTAATGGACCAATTTCGTCATTTGTGAACGCTGTTTCTAACGTCGTGGGCAAGGAGTTCGAGCTGCAAAAGTATGCTGAGCACGCAGTGGGTAAGGGTTCGATCACCAAGGCTGCAACATACGTTCTGTTGACCTCTGGGGATAACTCTCAATGGGGTATTGGTATCCACGAGTCCATCACCAGAGCCTCGCTCAACTCGATTATTGCCTCTGTCAACAACTTGATCGGTGGAAAACAACAGACTATGGATTTGAAGAGATCCACTGCATAGATATTTATTAAGCAAGCTTTCATTCTTCACGGACTGTAAAAGGTAGGATCGCATTTTCCTGGCGGTGCACCCGAGGGTGGAGGCAGTTCCAGACGTCCTATTTTCCAGTACTTGGGATGATTTTCAAAGAAACCAAGCCAAGAGCCTAGATGCTGTGCCACACTTTGGCCCTCTAGTCCCCGGAGATCGTGGGTATGTTGGTTTTTTTGGTGGAAACACCCATTAACAAACAAGCGGGAGCAGTCCTGGCCTGCAAATACGTTGTACGTACAGCCAGGCCCGTAGAGACTTTCTCGAGATGCAGACACATCAAAAACAGTCCCATTAACTGAAATGTAGACGGGAAGATCTGGATCAGAGCCATTGAAGCGACTGAGCTCCTCAAGGTTAAATATCACTGGCCCGATCCATTTGGCTTGGTAGAAGTTGGGATCCAGATATTTAGGCTTGATCTGAAGCGTCCAATACACGGATCCAGTGCAAAGGTATGATATGATGCCCGAGAGCCCAACAAGACCTCCCAATATTTGGGCGGTATACAAAATCCAAACGAGATTCATTTATTTAACTTTATTGTGCTAATTCCTGATCCCATTATTTTACTGTGAAATCAACCAGACCCTCTGTACCGGGAATCGCTATATAAAAATTTTCGGGCCAAAATAAAACTTGTACCTAAACCATCTTAATAGACAGTACGGTGAAATCTAATCAGCCATGTTTTTATGGTCAGCCCTATAGTTTCATTTCGTGATAGAAGATGGTGAGAGTAACATGTGCTAATAAGAACTCGTCTGGATACACTTCGTGTAGCGGAAAGAGGGGTGTCAGATAGCACAGATATTTGTAATTGAAATTAGCGTTCTTTAAGTAGTTTGTTCCGCTTCTCTCTTCTCTTGAGTCTCTCCACTCTCTTCGCGTGCATCACAGACGCAAGACGTTCGTATCTCTCTGCTTCTTCCTTCTTGGCTCTCTTTTCTTTGATCTTCTCGATTCTTGCCTTTTTTTCTGCCTCTTTCTCTTCCTTCAACTCCTTGATCTTGGCCTTGAGCTGTTCCTCTTTGCGTCTCTGTTCTTGTTTTTTTTCCCACGAAGAGCTGACACCTCTAGACTTCAGTCTGAATGCCTTTTTCTCAGCTTTCCACTGCTTTCCTACACAGTTAGGAATAGATTTTGTACACCAAAATGATACTTACCGCTCACTCTGTCTCCTTTACCAATATACTTGGTGTCGACGTTCGTCTCTGCTGTCTCTGGAGCCATTCTAAAGGAGCACAGACTTGACTTTATATATTAGAAATATTTTTTCTGATTACCTCATCTTATTATTTGCTAGCCCATTTGAAAAACCCACAGCTATACTCACTCGATCCGGTCGATGCTTCTTCACTGTTGTTTTCAATCCTCCAAGTCTCATTATTCGGTCCCCTAGAGCAGCACCAAAACTTCTTGTCTTTGTTTTTCCCCGATTTAACTGTTCTTAGCGTGCAATTCTCAGAATGGTAGCACTGAGGGCACGATCCGTTACTTTCACGTAGCATTTCAGTGAAATCTCTGACGCTCACTTTAGATTTTTGTTTATCGTCCTCTTCAACACATTTCGAAGGCTGTGATTTGAAAAAGAAGTCAGAGATCGGAAACTGCTCCTTAGTCTCGTTTTTTGGTTTCCGTTTTAATGCAGACCCTGAAGTGTTCATTGAAGTAGATTCAGTCGATGCACTTTCGTTCGTTTCCTCAGAGCTTCGCTTCCGGAAGAAACGGTCAATGCTTCCCTTAGTATGGAGTCCATAGCACGTCTTTGCCTCGAACCAACACGACTTGTCTTTGTATTCCTGATATTGGTCATCCGATTCAGACACTTTCCAATCTAGCAAATCAAAGTCACAAAAGACTGGACAGTGATCTGAGCCATACAAAAATGGCCAAATGTCTCCTTGATTTGCAATGGTGGCTAGTTCAGAAGTTGCAAGAATGAGATCAATTCGAGATCCCACATTGAGAGGCCGGTTGCTCTTGAAACTGCTCCAAACCGTGTACATTTTTAACCGTCGACCTTGTATCTCCCGCACAACATCCTGCAGGATCTGAGTGTCCAAACTATCCCCAAACCCCAACGAATCTTTAACAAAGCTGTTCAGTAGTGTTTTGGGTGGTGTAGAGGTCTTAAACAAGAGAACCTGCTCCATGTTCAGAGTCTCAAAGTCTGTATAATCCTGCCCCTTAACAAGCTTCTGGTCCTTGAATCCACTTTTTATTGCATCGTCGCTATCGATCAGGTCGATTGAAACGTTAATATCGCCCATAATCACGACTTTTTTGCCCATCTGACGTAGGTTTCTGGCTCGCTCAAAGAGACATTGAAGAAACAACATTCGGAACTCTTCACCCTCATCTGTACACAAGCTATTGGCCGGACAGTAGACACTAATCACAACCAGATCGTATGTCAGCTCTATGATAACACAACGTCCTTCACCATCAATCTTGCGCAGTTTGTCGTACATATTCTTATGCTCAGGATATCCACCAATACAGGTATGTCTAAGTTTCGGATCTTGGTACGCTTCTTTGAATGACAACGATTTCTTCTGATGTGACAGAATACCTGTAATTCCCTCTTCAGCTTTTAGGACAGTTAATGCCCTTTTAATAATTTCGGGTTCGTCATTCGTGGGTTTTCGAACATAGACTCCGACTCCAGAGTAGCCCTTCTTGGAGATCGGAACACTGATATACGATTTATATCCTTCTATATCGCCTATGCTCGAGTCTATGTCTGATCTTTGGACTTTGAGCTCTTGAAGAGTTAAAATGTCTGATCCCATCATATCGAACATTTGTTCGTATTTGGCAAACTGGGTCCAAGGATAGTAGTTCTTGAGAGTCTTGATTCCATTCACATTGAAAGTGACAAATCTAAGTGATGTGGGCGTCTTTTTGGAAGGTATTCGTTCTTCTGCTGACATCTGATCTAAAAACAAAACACAAATAATTAATTTGATCTTCGTTAAACTTATCTGTTTAGGGTATATCAATTAAATAGGCAAAATTATCTAGCTAGAAGACGGCCGAAGAAAGGAGATAGAGCAAAGGCATATAGGATAGTCAAAGCTAGCTGATCACAGCTTGAGCCTGAGCGTCTGCCTGAGCATCTGCCTGAGCGTCTGGCTCTCTTTTCCAGATCGCTCTATTTTTGGCCATACTGTGGAAATTCATTGGATCAGCCTCGGCATCAGGACCAGCCTCGGCCTCTGCCTCTGCCTCTCGCTTCCAAATGGCTCTATTTCTGGCCATGCTGTGAAAGTCCATTGCATCTGCTCCAGCCTCAGCATCGGCAACAGCTTGGGCCTCAGGCTGAGCAATCGGAGCTGCGCTCACCAGCAAAGCAAGCATAGAGTATAAAAGTGCACGGGTGATTTGCATGGTATTGATTAGGAGCTTGTTGAGAGTTCTTCGAGTAGTGAATGGAAATGGGAATATTCATTTCATTTTATATCCCGTAGAATTTGTAAGAGCTCGGTAACGTCTCCTGTGATCAATGCACCTTCGTTTCAACTTCCTGCAACCAATAACATCTGCTTGTAGAATAAATGAAGTGCGTCCTCGTCCTCGGGCCCCAAGTTTTGCTATTCACCTTTGATGTCCCAAAAGGGTAGGTGCTTTTACTGGCTGTGCAAAATATTTGGGAGGCCTCCATTCCGTTTTGGGGCATCAAAGGTGAATCTCTGGAAACACCATGCCTGCAGGTGTTCTGTGACGAAATCCAGTATAAATGACAGGCGTCCGCTCTTGTGAGAATCACAAACAATTCAGGAACAGGTTTCGGGAACAGCAGGACCACAGGCTGATTTCGTCGGATCAGATAGCTCATTATCCTTATTGGGAATCCTGATCCTGGACTGAGACCGAGGCGCAAACACCCACGTACTGCGTGTGTGAATATACAGCGACATTCGAATATCGTCAATCTGCAATCAGTCACATTATTGGCAATGGTCTCAATTTGAAGATCACTTTCTTTCGTATCACGTCCACGAACTCGCATTGTCCGTTTTCATCGGCTTCGATCTTTAAGATTCCCAACGGTGGATCCACAGACTCTACCGTCCCCACTAATCTTTGGGATGTGCTTATGTACAATGTTGCCTTTTTCATATCGTCTTCTATCTCCAATTTGCCAAACTTCACTGCCTCGCGGATAGTCTCTTCCTTTACAATAGTCTCTGGGAGTTTGCTCTCGATGAAGAGCTGTGACTCTTGTTCGTTCAGGCCTTCAGGCCTAACATCTGGCAAGTTCAGTTCTCCTTGTATTTCGAGCAACATGGACCCCCACTTTGTAGATATTATCGATGAATAGTCATCAGGACGCGGTTCAGACTCAGATTTCAAACTCTCAAGGATTTTCTCACAGTTTATCCTTCTCGAAGGCATCACGCGTATACCAGTATTATTTAAAAATAATTATTTCTAACAAATCCCTAGCCATATGTTTTCCATGTTTAGGTCTCGCAATTTTGATGCCGACAAGTTCGAGAAGAGCTTGAAGCAGCTTTCTAATAAGATCATCAACAATGAGAAGGCACTGACCCGACACCAGAAAAACAAGACATACTACCAGAGGAGCATCACCGCAAACCTTCTTGTGGTCTACACGAGTTATGTCTTGTATCTCTTTTATTTTACACAAGCGCTGAGCCAGAAACACTGGGCTCATGTGATTGCCTGTCCTATTTTGATAGTCGCGCTGTATATCATTACGGGGAAGTTCTATAATTATTTGATCCGAAATACCGAGACCAAATTGGAAGGGCTCAAAGAGCAACATCAGCTCAAAATCGCAGAACTGAAAGAAAAGACCAATTTTGACAAAACACACGAGCTCATAAGTCGATTCTCAAATGGGGAAGACTTGAAAGAGCTCGAATTCGAAGCACAGGAAATTGACAAGAAGAAACAGGAATATCTCAAGCTGATCAAAGAGGGAAAGGCGCCTAGTTTGGACGCGGTCTCGGGCGATACCAAGACATTCTACGATCAGTTTTTCAACCTTCTACTAGGCAGCGACGAGATGGGCCCTGACGTTCGCTATGCTTTGATCTGCAAGTCCTGCTTCCAGCATAACGGACTTGCGCCAAAGGGAGTCGACGCAATGACGGTCAAGTATGCATGTCCAAAGTGCGGGACCATGAATGGGGAAGAGCAAGTCGCGCAAGATAACGAGCACAGGGAAAACAAGGAGAACACACCAACTGCAAATAAGAACATTTAATATTCATTACTCTATTTAAGAAGTCAAAGACATGATGGCATTGACCATATCACCGTCATGCTCCTTCAGAGCCTTGACAGCCTTGGAACGAGAAACGTTGGTCTGCTCAACAATGATATCGATGTCACCAGCATCCAATCCGGTTTCGTCGACCTCTTCGTCGTCGTCCTCTGCAGAAGCCTCGTTGTTGTTAGCAATCGAGGCCTCTTGAAGGTCAGCAGTGATCGAAGCCATGTCCTTTGGAGCGTCACCGCTGTTGACAGCAGCAGCAGCTTGTTGAGCGGCCTCTTGGGCAGCAGCAGCCTCGGCGTATCTCTTGTTCAGGTCCTCAACCTTGGCCTCACCGAACACAACGTAAGATCCGGCAACGGATCTGTACACTTCTGGGTTGTCAATGGCCAGAATGAAGTTTCCCTTTTGCTTGAAAGTCACTCTGGTGATGCCCTTGACTTGCTTCAATCCGAGCTTGCTGATCATTTCTCTAGCCTTTTTCTCGTTTCTAGAAAGAACGTGGACTTCGGATCCTTGTGGGATCTGTTCTTCGACAATTTCTTCAATCTTTTCGGTAGCCATCTTGGTATGTAATTTGCTGTGGAGAATTTTTCAACTTTCGTCGAGTTTTTTTTCAATCGGCAACTGGGTTACGAGCCCATATTTCACACGTATGCTGCTGCCACCCTGGTCGGGTCGATCGACCCTCAAGACATCAGGCGCCGCTTCTCGGCTTCCAGTGCGTCCGTTGCACTCTACATACATATCGTAAATACACCAGCATGCCGACACAGCTCAAAACCTTTTCTAAGGCCCACCATGCGCCTTCTTTAAAAATGCACAGCCTCAATATATATATTAATTTGTATTCGGGCTGAGTTGTATTTACTATTTGTAATACAAGTGGTGTTCTGTTTCCTAATCATTTAATTTAGCTGGGGCCATTGCTCATTTGGCTATTGTGATTGAACCGGGCAGTATTCCTAACAGGCACATTTGGTTTCCGTATTACTAGGTGCAAATCTCTGCCTACTGCTATTTTTCCGGATATAAAACAGAGCCTCATTTTGGCATTTACAGTATGAATATTGAAAGTCTTAAACAACCCTGGTGGAAATGGTTCCGGAAGCAAGATACAAACGTAAATGTGGAAAGCCGACGTATCTTTGTTAATTTGCCTCTGCCGGAAGAAATGCTGGACCCAAAGTCCAAGCTTCCACTCTTACAATATCCCAGAAATAAGATCAGGACCACCAAGTATACCCCGCTCACGTTCTTACCCATGAACCTGATCTTTCAGTTCACCAACATTGCCAATACCTACTTTCTTTTGATTATCATTTTAGGGGCCATCGAGATATTTGGAGTGCAAAATCCGGGGATGCAAGCTGTTCCCCTGATTGTCATCGTCATCCTAACAGCCATCAAAGACGGATTCGAGGACTATCGCAGAAGTTCGTCTGATCTTGAGCTTAACAACTCGAGAATCCACTTACTTTCGGGAATGCACAACCCAAATGTTGCAGTTGATAATGTCGGGCCTTGGAGAAGGTTTAAGAAAGCTTGTACCAGAATCACACGTACCGTTTTTCTGACAATCACGAGACAGACTAAGAAGAAGGAATTACTGCGGAGCGAGTTCGATGACGCTTTGCAGAGAGTCGTCAGTGCCAGTTCCGCTCCTCGTGTGTCTACCTCATCGGCCAAGTCACCTCGTGCCGCAAGACTTTCCGCATTCCATCCTAATACCGTCTCCAATCCTAATATTGCCCCTCAGATGTCGTATCATTTTCAAAACCGGTTCTGGAAGAACATTTCGGTTGGCGATATCATCAGAGTTCGACTCAACGAGGAGGTTCCTGCAGACGCCATTCTGCTGTCCACTAGCGACGAATCTGGAGAGGCCCATGTGGAAACGAAAAATCTTGACGGAGAAACCAATCTCAAGGCCAAACACGCTCTGGCTTGTGGCGCGGGCTTGCGACATGCTGCTGACTTCGAAAGAGTCCAAATGGTCGTCGAAACAGAAGCTCCAAATGCCAACTTGTACAAATTTAGGGGAGTGGTCAAGTATACTTCTTTTGACACTGAATCTGACACAGAGGGCCACCAGGAGCAGGAGGCAGTCAGTTATGATAACATTTTGCTGAGAGGCTCCACCTTGAGAAATACCAAATGGGCACTGTGTGTGGTGGTTGCCACTGGTGACGAAACGAAGATCATGTTGAATTCGGGAATGACGCCCACAAAAAAATCCAAGATTTCGAGCGAGCTCAATATATCTGTTATTATCAACTTCGTGGTGCTCTTTATCATGTGTTTTGTCTCAGGTCTCGTTAATGGTCTTTTCTATCACAAAGATAACACGTCTAGGGCATTTTTCGAGTACAAGCCAATGGCAGGCTGGAGTCCTGCAGCAAACGGAATTGTTGGTTTCTTTGTTGCTCTGATTTTGTACCAGACCCTGGTGCCAATTTCGTTGTACGTTTCGATTGAGATTATCAAGACAGTTCAGGCCTATTTCATATATGCCGATGTCCAAATGTACTACGCGAAATTGGACTTCCCCTGTACCCCGAAATCATGGAGTATCTCTGACGATCTGGGACAAATTGAGTACATTTTCAGTGACAAGACTGGAACCCTGACCCAGAATGTCATGGAGTTCAAGAAATGCACTATTGCCGGAAAGTCGTATGGACTGGCCTACACAGAAGCCCAACAGGGAATGGACAAACGTGCTGGTATTGATGTTGTTGAGGAAGCAAAGAAGATGACCAAGGTCATCGAGGACGACAGGAAATTAATGCACGAGAATTTGGAGAAGCTTGGAAACGATCAGTATGATCCAGAGCTGATCACCTTTGTTTCAAGTGAATATGTTAAGGATGTGAGTGCTTCAGCAGAGGTCGATCGAAAGACTGCAAACGAAAAGTTTATGCTTGCTCTTGCACTTTGTCACACCGTGATTACGGAGGAGATGTCTGATGGTCGTCTCGAGTTCAAAGCCGAGTCTCCAGATGAAGCTGCTCTTGTTGCTGTTGCTAGAGATCTTGGAATTGTCTTCAGAGAGCGCACCAAGTTTGGACCTGTTGTCACAATTTATGACCAAGATAAGCCGATCGCGTACGAGATCCTGGAAATCATCCCCTTCAACTCCACCAGAAAACGAATGTCGGTTGTTTTGAAGTCGCCAGAAGGTCGGATTGTGCTCTACTCGAAGGGTGCAGATAATGTGATTTATGAGCGACTGGATCCAAGTTCAGACAAGGAGATGTTGAGTAAAACGGCTATTCATCTTGGAGAATTTGCTCATGAAGGTCTGAGAACGTTGTGCATTGCTGAGAGAGAATTGAGCGAGAAAACGTTTAGCGAATGGCACGAGCGTTATAAAGAGGCCAGTGCTTCTATCGAAGAGGACCGTGAGGCCAGAATGGAGCAATTGGGCGACGAGCTCGAGCGCGGTCTTGTGCTTCTCGGAGGTACTGCTATTGAGGACCGACTACAGGACGGAGTTCCTGATTCTATCTCACTCCTGGCAAAGGCAGGCATCAAGCTCTGGGTGTTGACTGGTGATAAAGTTGAGACTGCAATCAATATTGGTTTTTCGTGCAATCTACTTGGAAATGATATGGAGCTCTTGGTGATCAAGTCTTCGGAGGACGAGGGCCCCGGAAAGTCCAACGCTGGGGAGTTGGTTCCCAAGTTCTTGGACGAGAAGTTCGGTCTTCAAGGAACCTTTGAAGAAGTGGAAGCTGCCAAGAAAGACCATTCTCCTCCAAGTGGAGATTACGCTTTAATTATCGATGGCGCATCTCTTGAACATATTTTTGCAGACCCAGAATTGGAAATTAAGTTCCTGCTGTTGTGCAAACAGTGTCGGTCGGTTCTGTGCTGCCGTGTTTCACCAGCTCAAAAGGCCCAAATTGTGAAGCTCGTGAAGGACACTTTGAACGTGATGGCATTGGCCATTGGTGACGGTGCCAACGACGTGTCGATGATTCAAGCTGCCAACGTGGGAGTTGGAATTGCAGGAGAGGAAGGTCGGCAGGCTGTCATGTCCAGTGACTATGCTATTGGCCAGTTCCGGTTCCTTGTGAGACTGCTGCTTGTGCATGGACGATGGGATTACAAAAGATTGAGCGAGATGATCACCTGTTTCTTTTACAAGAACGTCAACTTTGTGATGGCGCTGTTTTGGTTTGGAATTTTCAACAACTTTGATGGCTCCTACCTGTATGAGTACACATATTTGATGTTTTTCAACTTGGCGTTCACCTCGTTGCCAGTCATCTTTCTAGGAATTCTCGACCAGGACGTCCCAGCATACGTTTCACTCTTGAACCCCGAGCTATACCGTTCCGGAATCTTGGGTCTTGAGTGGTCTCAGTTCAGATTCCTGTTCTATATGTTGGACGGATTATACCAATCAGCCATTGCGTTCTTCTTCCCATATTTGTTGTTCTACCAGGCCAAGTTCGTCAACCAGACAGGACTCAATGTCGACCACAGATTTTGGCTCGGAGTGTTCTGTGCACATATTTCTGTTGTTTCGTGCAACCTGTACGTGCTCCTCATGCAAAAAAGATGGGACTGGTTGTCTTTGATCATCTATGCTCTGTCGATTTTGGTCATTTTCTTCTGGACAGGTGTTTGGACCTCGTCTGCATACTCGTCGCAGGAATTTTACAAGGCAGCTTCCCAATCGTATGGAACTGTCGCCTTTTGGTGCACATTCTTTGTCGGAGTGCTGCTGTCAGTGTTGCCGCGTCTCTGTTTCGAAATGCTCAAGAGACTGTATAGACCGAGAGATATTGACATCATCAGAGAGCGCGTGAATATGGGAGTCTACAATTCATACCCTGAGAACTACGATCCAACGATCAATGTTGGAGTCAAGAACACATTAGACGAGGAATCGCACGGATCGCAGTCGGACAATACCGACGAGAAAAAGGACATTGAGCCCAACGAGGCGTCTGTTTTGAGGCCAAGAAGAAACACGATCAAGAAGATGCTTGGGAGAATGGCTCCTGGTTCCATGCCTTCACCGCTAGAGACAATTCGCCAAAACATGATCAAATCGGGTCAGGCTTCTCCAAGATCGTCAGCTCAAATGATTCGTGCCAGTCAGGACCTGGAAGGAATTACTTCGCCCGAAAATCTCATGAGGTTGCACACAAGAAACAGTCAACTCACTAAATGATCAGAATTTACAGTCGTGTGGATGTAAAAATAAATAGAAAAATTAAATTCAGTAATTTGGATCAGGCGATGGACACCAGTGATCAGGATGCGGTCCCAGGGCCACCTCAGTTGCCCGAACTCACTCTGAAAAATGTTTTGAACGATTTAAAGTTTGGACTTGTCTCCCTTTTCAACAACCCCCAATTTTCAGGGCCAATTGCGGTGCTGCTCTGCACTTTTGAGGTGCTGGTTCTACGAGTCATTATACATCTTATTCCGTACACTGAGATTGACTATAGCACATACATGCAGCAAATTGAACTGATCGAGCGAGGTCAGCTTGACTACTCAAAAATCCAGGGCGATACAGGGCCAATTGTGTATCCTGGAGGATACGTCTACATTTACTCGTGGATGAAGTGGTTTACCGAGGGAATGGAAAATGTCAAGGCTGGACAGGAGGTGTTCAGATATTTGTATGTCGCAACGTTGGCACTAACTTTTGTGGCATATTTCCAGGCCAATCCAAAACTCAAGCCCTACACTCTGTATTTTTTGGTCCTTTCCAAACGGTTGCATTCAATTTACGTTCTGAGATTATTTAATGACTGCTTTACCACGTTCTTCATGGTGGCCACTATTGTGGTTTTGCAACAGGCAGCTTATTTCAAACGCCGACAGAGCTATCTGTGTTATGCGCTGGTCTTGTTCAGCGCAGACCTGTTCAGTGCAGCGGTGTCTGTCAAAATGAACGCCCTTCTCTATCTTCCCGGATACCTTGTGGTTTTGTACATGCTTTGCGACGAGAACTTACTCAAGGTGGGTGTTCCCCTGCTGGTTGGATTGTTTGTCCAGATTGGTATCAACTGGGACTTCCTCACTACCTCTGATGCAATCCGTGCACATTTTTTGGAAGCAGCATTTGACCTTAAACGTCAATTTCTCTACAAATGGACTGTCAACTGGAAATTTGTTCCTGAAGACGTTTTCCTCAGCAGAGAATTCCATACCGTGCTGCTTTTCGGACATGCTGCTGCAATAACACTCTTTGCCTTGTACAAGTGGTTGCACAGCTCTGTCACAGGAAAGTCATTGGCCAGATCGGCCTCCGACTCGTTGCTATTCTACAAAAACACTATTCACAAGGACAATGTGATCTTCTCCATCAACGGCGCCAAATACGTCTTCTGGGTGATGGCCAGCTCCAACCTGATTGGAGTGCTGTTTGCACGGTCCCTGCATTACCAATTCCTGTCATGGTACCTGTATTCGCTCCCAATGCTGCTCGATCTGGCAGGCCTGGCATGGTACCTGCAACTGGCGCTGGTCGTGGCCCACGAGTGGTGCTGGAACGTGTACCCAAGCACACTGGCCAGCTCAGGTATCCTGGTGGCGATCCTCACGGCCACAGTGGCCGCACAGCTCAGATTCAGCTTCCAGAAGACCAAGACGGACTAAATACCCTTACGCTATCTCCGACGCGGCGATCGACGCAGTAAAAAAGGAGGCCTTAATTTTTTTCACCGTAACCCCCACTTACCCTGCCTTTCAGTGGAAGTGAAGGTTGTTCAACCATCAAGTAGACAGAAAAAGAGCTCTTCTTAGTACTGGCTGATTTGAATTTGTGGGCACGCATTTAACTCCACCGTTTCTAAGTACTGACACAGCCACACCTGTCTACGAAGGCAAAGCGGCAGTGTTCCAATAATTTCTCAGCTTTACGCTACCAGCTTGTTATTTCGGTTGACCAAGTTCCAAAACTGCAATACAACCAGACTCGGGACAAGCTCAGAACTTGCTGTATTTTACTCTCCAGCAGGTTTGCGTCTCTCAGATCCATTTAGAAGTATTAATTTGTGTGAATGAGCAGGCACGCCACTCCTCAAACAAACACAGGTCATTTCCAGATGAACGATCCAAGCAACAATTCCTCAGCGGAAACGACTGCCTCGCAGCACCAGCCACCTTCGTCGAACTCCTCGGTGCCTACGGTGTCGGATTCGACGGCTGTCAACTCACGAGAGCTATTGAATGCCTATGTCTACGACTTCATACTAAAATCAGGTTTCACCAGCACTGCCAGTGCTTTTTTCAAAGAGGCCAACATTCCCACTGTCAACGGTGACAAAACCGCCGCCAGCTCGCCCACCGGTGTCAACACCGGCACGAGCGAGCTTCCTGCCTCGTTCATGACCATGGATACCCCGCAGGGGTTCCTGTATGAGTGGTGGCAGATTTTTTGGGACGTTTTCAATGCTCGGACCCAGCGCGGAGGGACTTCCAACGCTACCCAATATTACCAGTACGTTAACCTCAAGCAGAAGCAGGAACATCTCATGGACCAGCAGGCGGCGGCCGTCGCAGCTGCCTCCAGCATTATGGATGGCGGAAACGCCTCGATTTCAGGTACCCCTGTGACCTCTGCAGCTCAGAACATGGGAGTATTGATGCCGCAGCAGCAGCAACAGGGTCGGATGGCACATCCGCAGCAGGCCCAGATTCAGCAGCAGCGGATGAACGCCAGAATGCAGCAGCAGGGTCAGAACGTTCCGATGCATCCCCAGGCTGCTGCTCAGGCCCAGATGAATACTCTTCGACAACAACAACTTGCGCAACAGGCACAGGCTGCGCAGGCTGCAGCACATGCCGTTGCGCAGAGAGGTACTCAGAACATGGGCTCGCCCACCAAAAGGCAGAGACTGGACAGCAGCGGCAACAGCAGCGGCACGGAAATGAACCAGACAGCTTCTCCGAATGCCAACATGAACTCCCAGCAGCAACAGCCACAACAATCACAACAACCACAGCAACCACAACAACCACAGCAACAGCAGCAGCAACAACAACAACCGCAACAGCAGCAACAGCAGCAACACCCGCCTATGCCTATGCCGCAAGGTATGATGATTCCTAACCAGTTTGGTGTGCCACAGCAGTACGCGATGTTTGCAGCTGCCCAGGCTGCTCAGCAGGGCCAGCCTCAACAAAAATATAACCAATACATGATCCCTAACTTCCAGGGACAGTCGCCACAGCAGATGATGATGCCGCAGCAGATGCCGCAGCAGTCGGTGCCTATGCAACACGATCACCAGCAACAGCATCCTCCCCACCCTCCTCATCCAATGCCTCAACATGCCCAAAACTTCTCGAACCCTAACGACTTCTTCCATGACATTACCAAGCAGAACAGTGCAGGCACGACCAGAGTGAATGATAATGCCATCAAAGACTACGAGAAGCAGTTGCGGCTAATGGAGTCTCAGAATAGAAGACGTCTTGATGTCCACCGCAACACCCAAGACGGTAAGGATCTCAACTCCCCAAACAAGACTCAGTTCACTGACTATTCCGCTGTTCTTGGCCAGATGAATCCGCAACAGAACTCGGCAGTTATGATGCACCAGCGGAACTCTCCTGCTACCAAGGTGTCTCCTGTTACCAAGACTGCTATGAACGGTGCTGCCACGAACGGAAAGGCGAAGAAAGCGCCAAGAAAGCCGCGTAAGAACTCGACAACCTCTGTCCCTTCCACCCCTCTTACTCCAGTCAACAGCCACCAAACTCCACAGTCCACCATCCCGCCCACCCCTCAGAACTCGACTCCGCAGCAGATGGGCCCGGCGGGTGGGGCTTCTGCAGGTTCCCAGTCAATAATTGGCAAAAAGGCCATCAAACAGCAGAAAAATGCCATCACTACTCCTACTATCAAAGAAGACGAGCCTTTCATTCTTTCGAGCACCGGCAACCCATCTACGGGTGGCAACCTGAACAAGAGCTCAGCTGGCCACCTGGGCTCCGAAGCCCCAAGCTCCAGCGTCCAGGACCAGGGCGCCTCCTCTTTCTTGCAGGACTTTTCCAATGGCTCCAACGACATTTTCGACTTGGATTCACTCCTCACCGGGGACCAAGAGACCTCGGGCAACTTGGGTCTCAACGAGGTCTTCAACTGGGGAGAATCTGTGGAAACTGGAGATCTATAGAGCATGTCTGCTTTTGTACGTTTTACTGTAATCCATAGTTTGATTTATTGTACATTACTTTCTCTTTGGCCTCTGTTTCACCTCCTCTTCCTTGATCGGATGCAATCTGACCACATTAGGATAGTCCGGCCTGTTGAACTCGTGGCCCTTGCTCCAGTCGTAACTCATGGCATACGCAAATATGGTTCCTGTTCTGTTGAATGCCACCACTGGAATCGTGGCGTTGAGAGATGGATATCCCTTGAGTCTGTGTCTTGCATCCTTGTCCCAGAAATTAAATGTTCCATCCGATCCAGCAGTAGCAAATGTTCCGTACACAGGATGGAAAGCAATCGAGTTGAGGGAGTAGATGAATATCTCTTTGGAGGTGGTCTTTTGGTCTCTTTGGCACTTGAACGAGAATCCAAGCTCCTTCTGCTGCATCTCGTCAACATATTGGATTCCGCATCTTCCCTCAATCGACCCAACGGCAAATCCGTCTCCCTTTGGATAGCATGCGATGGACCGCGTCTGGTACTTCAATGGAGACATGCTCTGTCTGAAGATTTTGTCTGGGTTATTAAGATCAATCGTCACAATATGGCGCTCTGCAGTTCCAACAACAAGCAGCTTCTGTGAAGAATCCATAGCATAGACTCTCTCAGGCATATTAAGCGTGCAGATCGGCTGCTGCTGTCTCATGTCCCAGTACTTTAGTGTCTTGTCCCACGATCCACTCACCACACATTGCGCGTTAGAAGGACCACATTCCACATACCGCACCACTCTAACTGTATCATCGTGCATTCCAATTGTCTGTTGCTGTTGCGAGGCCAGATCGAACAGTTTCACCTGTTTATCAGCTCCTCCGCTGATCACTCTGGCACCGTCAAGCGAAAACCTGGTACTCAACACTGGGCCTCCGTGCTCGTACATTGCCCTACCTTCAACCTGACCAGTACTCGTGTTGATCTCGTAGATCCTGTTCTTGTTGTCCCACGATGAAATAGTCAAAAACTCAGCAACAGGCGAAAAGGCAAGGTCTGAAATGGAATCCTCAGGTCCATTGGGAACAACAATGTCATTTTGGAGGTCCTGCAACGTGCCCGCCGAGGTCACCGTCCCGGTAGCAGAGCCACCGGAAAGGCCACTGGCTCCAAACGCTCCCAAACTCCGCGACTGAAAAGACATGACAAATTCAAATGTTTTTTTCTTCCACAATTATGTTTACCGACTCATTTCTGTAGAATAAAAAAAAAGATTACGTAATCTAGATCTTCAACAGACGCAGCTTCAAGACGGCGTCGTTGATGGTGGCCTCCTCCTCGCCGAGAACCGAGCTGGTGGTGTCCTGGTAGCTCTCGACCGGTCTCTTGGTGGCCTTCAGAAGCACGCTCTCGTGAGTCTTGATGGCCTCGGCCAGTCCAATAGGATCCTTCTGGATGTCCAGCTGAACAGCAACCTCGTCGGTCTGTTGCAAGTTGCACTTCTTTCTGAGTCTTTGAATTCTGTTAATCAGCTCTCTGACAAGTCCCTCCGACTGAAGCTCAGGGTAGAGATTGATGTCCAAGATGACCAAAACGTCTCCCTCGGTTCTCACTTCCTGTCCTCCCGAAACCTTGTTCTCCGGCAGTCCTCTCAGAACAGAAAGATCTTCTTCAATGAGATCGATACCAGCCACCTGCACCTTTCCTGTTTTGAGGAACTCCTTCACATCGTCAGAGGTCAAGTTTGGCAAAGCATCCTTGACCTTCTTGGCGTCCTTCTTGAGTTTCTTGCCCAACACTGGCCAGTCAGCAACAGCTCTGTATTCCACACCGTATTTGTTCTCATCCGAAGTGATGATCAGATCTCTCACATTCAGTTCCTCAACAATGTAGTTTTGCAGAGCCTTGACGTCCTCCAAGTACTCGGCATCAGAATGCAGGACCACCAACTCCTTGAGAGGAGTTTTGAGCGAAATGGTCTTCTTCTCTCTGATGTTTCTACCCATATCGATGATTTTTTGCATTCTTGAGACTGCAAGCTCAATTTTCTCGTCAATCAATGACTCGTTGACAGTAGGATAAGACAAGAAGTGCACAGAGTCGGAGCACTTGCCGTATTGCTGCAAGGTGTCCTCAGTAAACAGACACTTCATCTTTCCATAGATAGTTTCAGACAAGAACGGAGTGAATGGGGCCATGGCTCTGACCAATGTGAACAAGGCCTCAGTCAATGTGTTCATGGCCTTCAAACAGTCTTCAACACCGTTGTCACCCTTCAATCTCTTTCTGTTGAAACGAATGTACCAGTTGGTCAACTGGTCAATCAGGTTCAAAAGTTTTGGAACAACGGTGTACAATCTGTACTCCTCCATCTCAGTACGAATGAACTGAATCAAAGATTGGATAGAGGCCAGAAGCCAGCGATCCATGACGTTCTCGGATCTCGACGACGGATCATACTTGAAGTCGACTCCCTCCATCTTCTTTAACAATGCAACCTGACCCTCTAAGAATTTGTACGAGTTCCACCATGGTAAGAGCACCTTGGAAACAACTTCCTTAACACCTTCCTCCTTGAACTTTAAGGTCTCGGCCCTCAGAACTGGAGAGTTGATCAGATACAGTCTAAGAGCGTCTGCGCCGTAAGCATTCAAAATGTTCATTGGATCTGGGTAGTTCTTCAATCTCTTGGACATCTTCTTACCATCGGCAGCAAGAACAATACCGTTGACAATAACATTCTTGTAAGGAGCAACACCAAACAGGTGAGTTCCCAGAACAGTCAAAGTGTAGAACCAACCTCTCGTTTGATCCAATCCTTCTGCAATGAAGTTAGCTGGGAATGCACCCTTGAATCTCTCTTGGTCATCGTCGAATGGATAGTGCTTTGAGGCATATGGCATAGAACCAGACTCAAACCAACAGTCAAAGACGTCTTCAATTCTTCTCAAAACGCCCTTGCCCTTCTTGGATGGAATAGTCAGGTGATCAATGAATTCTCTGTGCAGGTCGGTAATGGTGTTGTCACCAGTGAGCTCTTTCAATTCTGCCAGAGAACCAACACACACAATCTCTTCAAGATCGTCAGAAACCCACAAAGGAAGAGGGGTTCCCCAGTACCTCTTTCTAGAAACATTCCAATCTCTAGCATTGGCAATCCAGTTGGAAAATCTCTTCTCCTTGATATTAGAAGGCACCCATCTTGTCTTGCTGACAGTCTCGAGCATTTGAGGAATGATATCCTTAACTCTCACGAACCAAGAAGGAACAGCCCTGTAGATCAACGGGGTGTCAGATCTCCAACAGAACGGATAACTGTGTCGGATCTGAGTAGCCAAAAGAATTTTTCCGCTCGCAGTAAGCTCTTTTATGATTTCCTTATCTGCATCCTTGACGTAGATTCCAGCATAGTCGCTCACTTCCTGAGTGAATCTTCCATCATCGTCGACCGGATTTGGTGGAGGCATCTTCTCGTTAATGATACCAGCTTCGGTGGCTGCTTCGAAATCGATCTCACCAAATGCTGGAGCCTGATGAACGATACCAGATCCAGAGTCGTCCGTCACGAAGGTGTTACAGTACACTCTGAAGCCAGTCTCCTCGAATCTGTCAACGAAGTAGTTGTACACTGGCTCGTACTTCCATCCATCCATTTCCTTTCCGAGGACCTTTCCAACGATCTTGTACTTGGCATCTTTCGGCTTTTTGTACAGGACCTTGATCAGCTTCTCCAAAAGAATGTAAGTGACTTCTTTCTCCTCGTCGTACACCTTGGCGTATTCAAATTCTGGATGCACACACAGAGCGATGTTAGAAGGCAAGGTCCAAGGAGTGGTGGTCCATGCAACAAGAATGGTCTTTGGATCATCCTTCAATGGGAAGCCAACAGTAACAGCTGGATCATTCACTTCCTTATAATTCAACTGGGCTTCAAAGTTAGACAGCGAAGTAGTCACACCAGTAGAGTATGGCATCACTCTGTATCCTCTGTAAATTGCATCCTTCTCGAACAGTTTCTTGAAAGCCCACCATTCGGACTCCATGAACTCTGGGTACATAGTCTTGTAATCATTGTCAAAGTCAATCCATCTTCCAAGTCTTCCGATAGTCTTTCTCCATTCTCCAGAGTATGTCATAACGATAGCTCTGCACTCGTCGTTGTACTTGTCGATTCCCATATCCAAGACGTCCTGTTTGCATTTGATGCCCAATTTCTTGTCAATCTCGTGCTCAATAGGCAGTCCGTGAGTATCCCAGCCAAAACGTCTCTCGACATAGAAACCATTCATGGTGGCATATCTTGGGACAATGTCCTTGATGGTAGAGGCCAGGATATGACCATAGTGGGGGGTACCAGTTGCAAATGGAGGACCATCGTAGAAGGCAAACTGAGGATTACCCTGAGTCAGTTCTAGCGATTTATGAAAAGCATTGATTTCGGTCCAGTAGTCGTAAACTTTCTCCTCTTCTCTTGGAAACGAGAACGATTGAGATTCTTCTTCAGACATATGGTTCTAATCCTTCGATTTGACTAATTGTAGACAAGGAAAAAATTTGTCGACGAGTGGCGCGGGTGGCGGTGAGATGAAAATTTTGGTGGAAATAAATCTGGTAAATTAAATCAACTCAACTATGTTTGGACCTTTCAGAATGTCGCCCATCGCCTTGGGCGGTCTTTTGTGGAAGAAGCCTTGGAGACTCTCGAAATTCCAAAAATATAGACACAGAAAGAGAATGCAACTTGTGGACTCGAATATTCAAGCCTTGTACGACGGATTGCAGGCCAACGGAATGTCGTCCAAGAGAATCGACCATCTGATGAACGAATATCCAAAGGAGAGCGAAATGTCGCCGAGAGACAAGTACTTTGTCTTCAGCAAGTACGCAAAGAATTACAGAAAGGGTATTCATTTTGTTCCAAAGTGGACAAGACTGCCTCTCAGAAAACAACCAGCAAATGTGTAGCCGTTGGGCTCAAATCTATTGTACATATCAAAAATACACTGCGCATGCTCATATATTATCCCAGATATATTCTGAGACAAACATCTCGTCGTAGCCCTGGTCTAAGCTTAAAACGTTGGTCCTCTGAGAGCTCTTGTTGAGCACCAGTATCTGCTTATTATGGAAGTCCAGCTTGAGACCCAGACTCTCGTAGAGTTTGAGTTTCAGGGCCTTACTGCGTTCGGAAACGTTCTTGTTCGCGTCGTTCTCGATGTTGGTCTGCTCCAATTCGGTCAATTTATTCTGGAACTCCTCCAACTTTACTAGATCCTGATTGTGTTTCAATTTGAGCGCGTTGAGCTCCATGTTAAGGCTCGTGAGATGTTTGGCGATGGTGAAAATCAAGTCTTCCAATTTGAGCAATTCCTCCTTCACCTCTTTTGATTTGTCGTTGTCCTTGAGCTCGGCGATTGAATTGTTGAAGTTCTCCAGCTGTCTCTGTAATTCATCGAGTTTATCTTGATGCTTGTCCAACTCATCCTGTCGCAGAGAGTCCAGTTTCTTGAGATTATTATTGATTGTATCTATGGCCGAAAGGTCTTTCTGGATGTCGAAGAAACTTCGAATCTGTACTATGGGCAGACTGAGGCCCGGAAACTGCGTACTCATGAAAGGAAATAAATAATAAACAAAACAATATTTGCAAAATCCCTACACCAATAATCTCCCGATAAAAAAAAGTTAAACTCGACCCGTCAGTCTATCGATCGCCATGGACCGCAAACGTGTCGACGGGCTTCCCGCATGGATGCTCACGCCCAAGGAAGAAAAAGAAGTGTTTTTGAACTGGCGTAATAACGCATGGAAGATGTGCGACGAGTACGTTCAAGGTAAGTAATGTGTTCTATTAGGGGATCTAGACTAACATGTGTCTAGAATTTGTGAAATGCGAGGAACTTGCGGGCTACGGAGTCTGGTTTAAATGTCGCAAACAATCACGTGCCATGCGCGAGTGCATTCAAGGCCGGCAGAGACAGGAATATGTTGATGAGGAGCGAGACAAGTACATTCAGAAGAAAATGGAATATCAGAAGAAACAGGAGGCGGAGAACACCAAAACCAAGTCCGGGATCAAAATCTGGCAATTATGGGGTAAGAAAGACGAATAGGCGTGACTCTATTTGCTGTAGTGGAGATGGAATAATTTTGTGTTTTCCACCTAGATTGCTGACATATTTTTGAGCAATCAAGCCATCCTGCAGGTTTTCGTAACCTATTCTGACCAACTGCTGACCAACTGATAACAAAGCTGACTGTAGTTCAACTGTATATAAATGGCTCCATCCACTCTGTTTAGTTTGTAAAAATGTCTTTCTTAGATCGTTGGGTTTACAGAAACCAGGCCAGACAACTTGGAGCTAATAATACCGGTACTAAATCAAACCCGGTCACTATCGTTCCGCATGAACAATACAAGAACTATGCACAAGCAGCCGAGATTCAGCAAGGTGCTCCCAACTTGAGGAATGTCCCTTATTCTTACTTCCAGATCCGGGATGCGGATGGCAAGATCGAAACTGCTGCTGCGAGGGGTGATGAGCTGCCCGATTTGAATGGTCGGATCATTCTTCCTGATCGGCGTTCGCGACAGTCCATTTCAAGAACCAGAGGATCTGTTGGATCCATTGAGTCTGCCGGCAGCTCGCTGAGCGACTCGTAAGTCTACTCTCTTATTCTTTTGCCTTTACATAATATCCCTTAAGCACTAATTTGACTCCTTAATTTATCTTGTAGGGCGGTGCACCCGCGCTCCGCCACTAGATTTTTTTCTGATAGATATTGGAATGTATAGCTATTTTAAGGAGTGTGAGCATGTCTGATCACGCACGTTCCCGCAGGTCCTCAGATGCATCTGTGCTCTCTACTGGTATTGAGCGGGATGTGAGAGGACTTGATTCCAGTTTGGATCGACGTACACGGTCTCCGATACCAACCAAACGTGTACCTCAGATCCAGATTTCCACGGATGCCAACAATATTTCCAACCTTGTGCACCGAACAGGCTCGTCTTTGTATGCTGTGGAGAAGAGTCCTTCATTACCGAAATCTAAGATCCTTCCCAAGCTCTCGATCCATCCAGAATTGGCCTCTTCCCAAGATCTTAAGAATGTGCTGCAAGAGCCCGTCAACTCTTCAAGGTCGCGAGCATCTAGTCCAACCAGTCCACGTCATCCTCAACCAAAGATTTTGAGCAACCATCACATCCCTATCCTCTTGGACGAGGAGCTGGACACAGATTTTTCAGCAGGACTCAACTTGGCACTCGAACAGACTAACAACCTTTGGATGCCAATAGACGATCATTCCGACCGAAGCTCGCGCGAGAGTTCTCCAATCATGCGTGTAGGACACTCTCAGGACCTTGAAATTGGTGAATCCGGAATCGAGCTGGCCAACTTGGACTCAAAACACTCAAACCGACACGCAAATCAGTCACTGCAACTTCCTGACGTCACATCAGTGAAGTCTGGCAAATCTTCAAAACTGCCTTTGACACCGAGCTCCCATATTTCGTCAGTTTTCAAGAAATTCTCGCATAACTTGAATGTCACAGGCTCGGAAGAGGACGATGAGTCAGTGTACAGTGACGAGATCGATCTATCAGAAAGACGAAATGCCACTGATAGCGAGGACGCTTCTGAGTACGACGCTCTCTATCAGAAATCAGAGTATTCTGCCAACCCTTTTAATAAGTCTCGAACTTCATTAGAGACAACTATGTTTCTGACAGATGTTTTCGACGACTCGCTTTCTGTGGGGTCTGACGTGCCTGTTGAATCCGAAATACCTCGCCTATTTGGAAAGTCGTTCAAATCATTTGGTCCCGACTCAAACTTCAGACGAGCTTGTCTGAAATGGGCTACAAATTCTCTGTTTGACCAAATCATTGCAGTGCTCCTGATCTTGCAGGTGTGCGTACTAACGTTTCAGCAGTGGTCAGTCGAAAGAGGCTATGTGCATCGTGGTCGTCTCTCCTGGCCCGACTGGTTCCTACTCCCTGCATATATTATTTATTCTGCCGAAATGTTGATCAAGTCCATAGCATTTGGTTTCTTTGACGACTCGCAGATGTTCAAAGAGCTGAAAATCGAGCGCAAACAGAGTTTGTTACGCAAATATCTCAACTATGCTGCATCGCAATTAAATCTCAGCAGCAAAAAGCAAACTCTGGGTGATCTGGTGGAACAACGAGCTCTCAGAACAGTTACTGTTCATAATACGGAAACGCCCCATTCCAGCATTCATCGTGCATTTCTGCGATCGGACTGGCACAAAATCGACTTCATCTCGATCGTGGCCTTTTGGGTCTCGCTTTTTCTTTCCATCACACAGACGGATTTAAAGTATCATTGCATGATATTCAGATCGGTAATGTGTCTGAAAATTCTGCGTCTTCTGAACATCTCTCATGGAACCCGTCTTATTCTGAAGTCGCTCAGAAGGGTCGGAAGTCAAGCAGCAGACGCATCGCTGGTTCTGTTTGTGTTTTGGGTTCTTTTTGCCATCATCGGGGTCCAATCTTTCAAGTCGTCACTCCGAAGACACTGTGTTTGGACCAATCCAAACGATCCGTCTGATATATTTGAGAATACTATGCAATTCTGTGGCTCTTACTTGGACCCCAACACCTTGAAATCAGAACCATATATGTCCAAAACGGGGAGTCTCTCAAAATACGCGAAAGGGTTTACTTGTCCTGTCAATTCGAAATGTTTGTCTGATGATAATCCATACGGAAACTCTGTCAGTTTTGACAACATCTTCTCGGCAATGCAAATGGTGTTTGTCATAATGAGTGCAAACACATTTTCAGATATGATGTACTACACAATGGACAGTGATGAAATGGCTAGCTCTCTTTACTTCATTTTCGCAATATTCATTTTATTCGTCTGGCTCTTGAGTCTCATTGTTGCTGTGGTTATTAACACTTACAGAGTTCATATTGAAGATACCAAGAAAAGAAGGGCCCAAAAAACACGAATTCTTGTCTGGCATGTTGATACCAAAGTTTTAAGTGCAAAGTACGATAGATATATTGCCCAGAACTCTGTGCTACGTGCTTTTTGCATGACAAGAGGTCTATTCAATATCGTTGTTGTGGCGGACCTTTTGTACAAGGCCATGATCACGACAAACTATACGGATAAAGATTACCATTTGTTGAAACTGATTGAATATGGGACCACCGTTGCCCTATTTGCAGAGACTGTCATCAAAATGGCTCTTTTTGGAAAAGACTTCAAAATCTACTTTTACTCTTTCCGCAACATTGTGGATCTATTGCTAGCAATTTCGACGTTCATCGTTGTCAATGTTCCTCGCAGTTCCAATGACACGCTCTATAGGTGGCTTTCAGTGCTGTTCATCTTCAGAAGTTATCGAATTGTCATGGTGAACAGACATATATCCAAGGCCTGGAAAGATGTCTTTTCCAACATCAAGCCGTTCTTTGATCTGGGGATTTTCTTCATCTTAGTGTTGTATTTGATTGGTATCATTTGCTCTCGACTCTTTGAAGGAATAGTTCCTGTAGATGAGTATCTTGAGAGTGACCAACTTATCATGTACAATCTTCCTAATGTGCTTCTTTCCCTTTACACAATTACCACCACTGAAAACTGGACAAGCATTCTATATTTGACACAAGAATGCAGCCAAAATACCTTCACCAAGGTGTGTGTGGCATTGTATTTGATTTTTTGGTTTATGTTCTCCAATATGGTGATTTTGAACATTTTCATTGCCATCATCACCCAGAATTTAGGAGTGACCGACATCAATAAGAAGCGCATGCAGATCAAGCAATTCTACCAGAAATTGGTTGTGGAGATGAATTCTAATAAGCACACTGGCCTCTTTGATGATTTGCGCAGCCAATGGTTTAGATCCAGCAACAAAAAGGTGGTCAGCACTTCCCAGATGATTGAACAAATGACCCATCTTTTGAAGGAAGCCAATCTGACGCCTGAGGATCTTGCCGACGCAGACCATCAAGAACGCAAGGCTCCAAAAGGTCTCATCACTATGGCCTGGGCCCTAATTCGCAAATGGAAAGCTTTCGATAGAGTTTATTTGAACATACGACACTCCACTCCTGTTATTTGGCTTAGCCATTATGTCACCTCGGTCTCCAAATCTACAATTGATTTTTCGCTTGGCTTCCAGCAATCGATGCTTGATATGGATTCTTCAAAACAGTCGGCCTCAGTTGATGTTTTTAAACTATTTGCAGAAAACAACTCCGACCCAGACAAAGAGCTCAAACAGCGTGAGTATCTTGACCAGAACCCAAAGTTTAACAGAACACTACGCTATTTCTATCCTGGACATCCAATCAGACAGTTTTGCCAGTACCTTGTGTCTCCTGCATATGGTAAAAGATTCGACGGAGTGGATCCGCTTCCAAAGATCAAAGATGTCTTCTACGTGTTGATGTTCCTAGCAACTGTTGCAGTGGTTATTTTGACCTGTTATGTCACACCGTTGTACAAAAAAGAACACTTTATCTACCAACAGTCCTGGGACTGGGTCACCTGTGTCGATCTTTTTTTCACCATTTTGTTCAGCTTGGAATTCATTGTCAAAGTGGTGGCAGATGGACTTTTGCGCACTCCAAACGCATACATGAGATCTGCTTGGGACGTTATTGATTTTATTGTGCTGGTGTCTCTGTGGATCACTCTGTTTGGTGAAATCTACAAGAATTTCAGTCTGGTGGTTATAGTGGGTGAAGCCAGAGCCTTGAGAGCTCTGCGACTGCTCACCATCACCAGACGGTCGAAAGAGTCGTTCAATTATGCTGTGATTTCTGGTGCACGCAAGATGTTTGCTTCAGTGATTATCTCGATGTCCTTGCTGTTCCCGTTCTCTCTCTGGGGACTGAACCTGTTTGTCGGAAAACTTGCCGTCTGCTCGGACGGCGTGTCTAGCAAGGCCAACTGCTCTCTCGAGTTCACAAATGAAGTTTTCAAATGGAATGTTGTGTCTCCCAACGTTTATTCAAACCCATACTTGCATTTCGACAACTTTGGGAACGCTCTTTCGACGCTCTTTCAAATCATATCTCTAGAAGGCTGGGTCGATCTGCTTTTGAATCTCATGAACATCACCACTGCTGGCCAGCCGGCGTCCTCCTTCGCAAGTCCCGGAAATGGAATGTTTGTGGTCATTTTCATCTTCTGCTCCATCGTCATCATTTTGAATCTCTTCGTCTCGGTCATCATCAATAATTACTCTGTTCAAACAGGTGCAGCGTTCCTGAATCATAAACAGCGCGCATGGTACGAGGTCAAGCGGGTTCTCAAACAGGTCAAACCATCAAAACGGAAAGACCCTGCCTCCATGACTGGTTTCCGCAAAATATACTATACCTGGGTGGTGGAGAAAAACAGATACTACGCGGGAGCCGTGAATGTTTTCTATTTTATCCATCTCATTGGACTGCTGATTGAATACTATCCCTCGTCGGCAGTCGAAAATAACATCAGATACGCTATAACCATAATTTCTACATCTGGACTCTTATGTGACACCATATGCACTCTGTATGCTGTTGGGCCCAAATTTTTCTTCAAGAATGGGTGGAACATCGCAAGAACAATCATCCTCGTTGGCGCATTCATCTTGAACATTGTGGCATTTGTGATCCCAAGAACATCTGTCTACGGGAACATTAATAAGATGTTCCTTGTGGCAGTTCTGGCCTTCCTCATTCCAAGAATCAACACTCTAGATCAGCTTCTCAAATATGCCTCAGCCAGTCTGCCATCCTTGCTTGCGCTCATGTACACCTGGCTTGTGCTGTTTCTGGTGTATGCCATTGCTCTCAATCAGGTGTTTGGTATGACCAGATTGGGCCAGAATACTACAGGAAATATTAATTGTCGAACTGTTACCAAGTGTTTGATTTTGCTTTTCCGGGTGAGCTTCGGAGAGGGCTGGAATTACATAATGGACGACTTTCGGCTCCAGTCGCCATACTGCTCGAGTGCAGTGAGTCGATATGATTCAGACTGCGGCCAGAGTCCGTCTGCGTACGTGCTCTTTATTTCTTGGAATATCCTATCCATGTACATTTTACTCAACATCTTGATCTCGGTGGTCATCAACAGCTTCAGCTATGTTTACAACTCATCAGGTCCGCATTCCTTGCTGACTAGAGACGAGATCAGAAAGTTCAAGAGTGTTTGGAGCGAGTTTGATCCTGAAGGAACAGGACTACTGGACCCTTCAGAGCTTCAACGATTTCTCAGCAGGTTGGACGGAGTTCTTGCCTACAAAGTGTATGGAGACAAGTTCACAGTGCCTAAAATCACCCCCCAATGGATCACCAGACACAGCAATGACCCTTATGATTTGGAGCTTGATTTTGGCAAACTCGACGAGATAATGGCAACTATCGACTTCCAAAAGGTCAAGGAACGTCGTCGTCGCTACAACAGACTAATTATCGAGGCATATCTCAAGATGGTGGAAACGAGCGATGGGCCAAAAGTTCAGTTCACAGATCTTCTGCTTCAAATTGGCTACTACTCGCGGTTCCAAGACAGTACATGTTTGACATTAGAAGATTTTGTTGAAAGATATGTGCTTATTCAGAAAATCAACAAGGTTGCTCGTAAATTAAAGATCGAGGCAACAATCCAGATGGTTTCGTCGAGATTGCGGATGCTGATTGGCAAACTAAACAGGAGAGAAGAAATGCCGCTGACACCATTAAACCGTCGCATGGGCACTCAGATCTATGATCAGGAAGAATTTTACGAGACGCAGAGCGACGAGTACAATCCATTCAATAACAACGAGCTGTACCGGAGCGTGTCTGTGACCAGTCTTAATCCAATCAATGATCCATTCAGCGATCCTATCGAAGACCCGATTGTCCCTCCAGTCACACGGAAGAGCGAGACAGACGTCACTTAGACAACCATGTCGTCAAGACCAAGGTCCTCGTTCTGCTCCTTGGTTCTCTCGAACTCCTCCACCTTCATGTTTGGATCGTCATCTGGCGCGTACACGTTCTGAATGTAGGATGCTGCCAATGGGTCCTCCATTATCACTGTGAACTTGATCTTACCATCAATAGCGGCATCGAGCTTGTCAAAGAAATTCACCCAGTTGGCCTTGGCTTCTATGGTCATGGAATCGGAAGTCTGCTGGAACACTCTGGAATGCAGCTCCTCTCTAACTTGGCTCAAAAGACCTTCCAGAGTGGTGAATCTGCCTCCCAGAGTTCCCGGAGTTAAGTCGAGATTGAGCTCTGGAACCTTCATACCACAAGTCTCCGACTTCAAAATGTCTCTTGCCAGGTCTTCGGGATCGTCACAGAACAGCTTCACGCGCTTTCCTTTATCTGGAACAGCACCTCCAGTCTTGACTTCGTTGGACTTATATCCGCAACGTTCACAAGTGGTGGACATGATAATAACGTCCTTGAAATGGGGAATGTTCACAACCTTCATATGTGTTTCGCAAGGAGCATAACACGAAGAGCATGTAGCATGGAAGACCTGCACTTCATTAGCAAAATTTTCAATATCTGTCTCGTCAGACATAAATCCTGTAGCTCTAGCCTTTGGCTCCTTCTTTTCCTGTTCTGCCTGTTCATGAGCAGCAACTTCGTCTGCAGAAACAAGAGCCAGATCCACGTTCTGCTGAGGCGTACGGTTGTACTCAACAGCAGACCATTTGTGCTGTGGCTCGCCTGGCTTGTACTCAATCCACGAGTTTCCAGATGGATCGTCAGTGATAAACGTTATTGGGAGCCCTTCCCCATTTGAGAGAAGGGCCTTGATCTTATTCAAGAATGCCTCGATCTTGTCGTATATTTCTGGCTGTATCTCTTTTCTTTGTGGCTGGTCCATCTCGAGATCCTCCACCATTTCAGAAAGAAGTCCTTCCACAGTAGTCAGCTGACCTCTCTTTGCTGGGATTTCAATGTCTAGTTCAACAAACTTGCAGGTGCAGTAGTCCGACTTGACAACTTGACGATCGAAATCTTCCTTGTTTTCGATTTTCAGCACGTATCTGCTACCCTTCTCAGCAATCGTAGAGGCAGCTTGAATTTCTGAATTCTTGAATCCACAGTGAGGACACTCGAACGAAATCACAACGATCTCTCTAAAGTATGGAATAGAAGTGAGAAGCAATCTAGAAACACCGGTCTCGTGGCAGTTCATACACAAAGAATCCACCTCCTGGACCGGATGTCCTTGTGCATCCTCAGCTCCGGTCGTTCTCACCTCGTTGTTGATTTCTTCTTCTTCAACAGCCTCTGCCAGCTCGCCAACAGGCTGAAAGAATTCCTCGTTCTTCTGTTCTGTATTTTCGGTCATTTCGTCTAGTTTCGGTTTTTTCGAAGAGGTAGAACTTTGCGATTCACTACGCTTCATACGTAAAAAAATATTTCAATTATTTGTAATATTTTTTTTCCCAGCTTTTTCCCGATTGTTCTCCAACATTTCATTAAACTCTTTTAGTCATCAATCAATTATTCCTTCTTCTTGCAGCGATCTGACAAAAAACCGACGCACCTTGTCATCTACAGCAACATCGACTGGTAATTGATCGTCTTTGTTGGTCAGACGGAAGTCCGCTCCTTTTTTAACCAACAAAACGGCAACATCGCCATGCCCTTCACTGAGCGCATGGTGGAGCGCAGTGAACCCATACGAGTCCTGCGCATTCAAAGGGGAATGTCCTTTTGTAATCAGCAGCTCACAGATCCTGAAGGATCCAATGGAGGCTGCACGGTGTAATGGTAGCTGTGACAAACGGTCCTTGATTCTCGCACTGGCCTTGCCCTCACAGAGTAGATACTCAACCACATCTGCATGTCCCTTGCTCACGGCGTAGTGCAGTGCTGTCTGACCTGTTCGGGTTTGCAGATTGACATCTGGAGCAGGATCATTATGCAGCAAAAGTTTGACAATTTCCAAATTTCCAACAGAGCACGCTATGTGAAATGGAGTCCATCCACTCTCGTCGACCATGTCATCGACCTCTAGTGTAAAAGAACCCTTGGGAACATCAAGTAACCGTTTGACAATATCAACATGCTGGAATGTGCATGCCCAATGGAGCGGAGTCCTCGAATCTTCGTCCTCCTCAAGTACCAAACGAGGATTCTCGTTCATAAGACCATCAACAATGAGCCCATTGCCCTCCTGAGCCGCTTTATGAAGCTCAAATGGCATCTTCCAGGTCTGGCAGGAAATTTAATTTTTGTCGTGCACACACCACCTAACATAGATGGCAAATTTATACCGAATAAATTATTTACTCCAATCCATCATGAACAACCAAGGATGGGATAAGTTTGCACAAGATTTGCAAAAACGGGCACAAGAAATTGCCAAGAAGCAGGGTGGCCGCAAACCACCAGGATCTCCGCTTGGGATTTTTGCCGGTCTCGGCGGTATGCTACTTTTAGGTGGAGGGGCCTTGTTTTTGGAGAACGCTTTGTATAACGTCAATGGTGGTGAGAGAGCAGTCATATATGACCGTCTACAAGGTGTTCGTCCAGAGGTTGTGGGTGAGGGTACCCATTTGAAGATTCCTTTCCTTCAATTCCCAACTATTTATGAGATTCGTGCTAAACCAAGAAGCATTGCATCCTTGACAGGAACAAAAGATCTGCAGATGGTCAACATCACCTGCAGAGTTCTCTCGAGGCCGGAAGTTGGTGCACTTCCGACAATTCATCGTACGCTGGGCCAAGACTACGATGAAAGAGTCCTTCCGTCGATTGTGAACGAGGTGCTCAAGGCTGTTGTCGCCCAATTCAATGCAGCCCAGCTCATTACCCAGAGGGAAAAGGTCTCCAGACTTGTGCGTGAGAATCTTGTGAGAAGAGCAGCCAATTTCAATATTTTGTTGGACGATGTTTCTCTGACTGCAATGACTTTCTCGCCAGAGTTTTCGACTGCTGTGGAAGCTAAGCAAATTGCCCAGCAAGATGCTCAAAGAGCCGCATTCGTTGTGGATAAAGCTATTCAGGAGAAGCAAAGTTTGGTGGTGAAGTCTCAGGGTGAAGCCAAATCTGCCCAACTGATTGGTGAAGCCATCAAAAAGTCCAAGGACTATGTGGAGCTCAAGAGACTGGACACTGCCAGAGAAATTGCCAATATTTTGGCCAGATCTCCAAACAAGGTGATTCTGGACAACGAAGCATTGCTCCTGAACACCGTCACAGACTCTAGAGTCACCAAGAAATGATTGAATCACTCCTCATTTTTCCTGTCCATAGAAGTACTATTATTGGGGATCCGAGCTTTGGAGTCGTTCAGCTTTCTGGAGATGGGTGAGATATTCCCGTCTGTTGGAGATGAAAGTCTGTTAATCAAGCTCCTCTTGAAGACCAGTTGCGGTTTTGTCTGTGGATTTTGCATGGCAAGCTCGGCGGTCACAGACCTGGATCAGCCAATTTATATACTACAAGAAATATTTTTCATGTTTCAGATCAAGTGTCTCGAATTTGACTCGAACTAAATTTAATTGTCTCTATTCTAATATTCGCCTAAGTACATGCATTCTTCAATGCTTCTTTAGACGAAACCACTCCTGGGTATTTGCTTTCAAGATACTTCAAGAAGGCCACCACCTTCATCTGGGTCTCTTCGGTGTCGAATTGGTTGAGTCTCTCGATGTTTTCCTCTCTGCCCAACGTCGATTCGTTGATCAGCTTTTGTCTCTCCATCTCCTTCACGAACACCTTGTCGAAAATCTCCACCACCTGGTTGGTGGCATTGATGATGATTTCGTTGTTCTGCTCGTACAACTTGAGGATCAGGTCAAAAATAGGGCGGTTCTCCTCCAAGCCAGTCTCCAGAGGAAGACTGTTAAGAAGCGAAGGAACAATTGCGGTCAAAGGCACAGACTCCTGGTGTTTCAGCGCCATTCTACTCACACAGCCACAGGCGTTGGCAATGGTTCTGTTGATGGTATCCTTGGTCTCGACATCGTCCTCGTCGGCCTTTCCTGCCTCTTTTCCAGCCTTGGTGAGCAATTTAGACAGAGAGGCAAGGATGGTTGGGTATGCGGCAGAAAGATTGGATGTGGAATGTTCGATCAAGATACCAATTCCGTAGGCTGCGGAGCCTCTGACCTCAGAAGACTTGTCGTTGGCCAGTCTTTCAACAAACACCTCGAGCAGCTCCTCGGTGCATGGGTTTCCGCTCTTCATCCCGTTGCAGATCTCTGCAAGACACCCGACAGTCGAAACACGCTTGTTCTTGACCTTGCCCTTGACCTGGGACAGAATCACGCTCTTGAAAGAGGTGAAGATCCGAGCAAATTCTGGACCAAATGCGTCAGCAAGACTGACCAGCACCTCCAAAGCAGAGTCGTAGATCAACGCATCGGTTTCGGTGGCATCCACCTCGTCCGCTGGTACGTCGTCCTCCTCTTGGTTGAGACAGATGTGTTCGTGCTTTAGAATAAGCATCAATTGAGTGCACAGAGACTCCAGTTGAGAAGAGTCAGTGCCATCCATAATAGCAACTTTACCCATGGACTTGGACTTGGAGTACTCGTAGAGCGAGTCCATGCAGGCCATGACCATATTAACATCGAACTCCTCTGGCAAGGTACTCACTGTGATGGTTCTGACAGTTCTGATCAGATGGAGCACTGTCTCGGTGAGACCGTGTGCAAGGAACATTGAGTTGACAACCTTCCACATACTGGAGAGGGAAGCCTCTCTGATAGCGTAAGATTCGTCGATTTGCTCAGCGAGGACCTTCATGGTCTCCTCGACGTAGCTGGTGAATCCACCCTTAGTACCAATGGCCAGGGAGCTCAGGGCAACCAATGCAACTTCCTTTTCGACAGTGATACCAGTGTGGACGTTGAGCTTCTCTGCCAGGTCAGTGACCTCCTCCTCGTCTTCTGGGTCGATGTTGAAGTCGAATTCTTCCTGCTGCAAACAGGTAAGGATGTCAGGCATGATCTTCGGCAAGAACGGAGTGAACTGCTCGCCATACACCTTTGCCATGTTGCTGATGAAAGCAAATCCGGACTCTCTCAATCTTCCGTTCGAGGAGTGGATAGCGCTGTACGAGGCATCGATCAAAGGCTGGGCGTATGGAGAGAATGCATCGGATCCGACAGCTCTTCCCATAGACGAGATATTCTCAAATGTCTGGGCACGCAGCTCAATGTCGTCGTCGGTCATTCCCTCGATGTCGTCCATGTTGGCAATGAATTTCTCCAAGAATTTGATCGAAGTGTCGAAATATGGAGTGAACGATTTACCAGCAGCATATGCAACAGAGCCAATGGCAGAGACAATGCTGGACTTGAGAGACGACGAATGCGAGGCCTCGAGCATTTGAAAAAGCTTGTTCATCAGAGGCTCGATATATTGCTTGATGCTCTCGTTTGACATATACTCAATCAGGGTGTCCAGGGCGCAGGTGGCGTCCTTGTACACCATGATTTTGTCGGTAGAATCGATGATGGAGATTATTGGGCTCAAAAGCAGCTCGTGGTATTCTGCAACTGCGTCCTTCAACTCCTCATTCAGCTCGGTCAAAGAGCGCAAAGCTGCAGCCTTGACCAGAATCGAGGAGTCCTGCAGCCCAGCCAAAATGATCTGGATAATATTTGGCAGCTGGGTAGAGATGAAGTCAGGGGCACCTTCAACAGTGACACCAATTGCCAAAAGTGCTGCTCTTCTTGTGAACTCGTCGCTGGAGCTCAACATTTGAGGGATAGTCTCCAAGGTAGGCTGGATGATCTGACTAGAAGGCAGATTAATCGACAACTCGTTCAGCATTCTGAGAGCAAGGGTTTGAGGAGAGGCTTCCTCGTTCTCATTCTCTTCGTCCTCGTTATCAAGCTGCTCAATTGCTTCCTCGTTCTCCTGAGATGCAACTCTGAGAGCACAAGCAGCCAACTGGCCGCCAAGCTTTGCCTGAGAAATCTTGGACTTTCTGAATGAGATACATTGGGTAAGGGTTCTGAGAGCAAACACTCTGATCTCCTCATCAACGTCGGAGTTCAACGAAGTCTCCGTCATCAAGTTGACGATGTCAATGAAACTGTCTCCAAGGAGCTTCATGTCCAGCAAAATAAAACTGTTGAAACAACTGAAAAGTTCTCTCACCTTTTCGACATCTTCGGAAGAGAGAGAATTCTTCAGGAGCTGGATCATGCTTGGGAACAGAGCCTTGAAAGAAGGAGCTAACTTTGCAAGCAGAGTTTCATCCTCCTCGATGTACGAAGAGATGACCTCCAATGCCGACACAGAACTCACTTGCACATCCATGGAAGCAGAGTCTTGTAAAGTGGTAGCAAACAAATTTAAAAAGTCCTGACAGTGCTCGAACCACTCAATAGGAATTGTCTCCAAAACACAGTAAATGATGAACACAGCCATTTCTCTGGTCTGAACACTAGCATCTTGAGCTCCTGTAACCAATGACTGCAAGAGAGATTGCCATTTGTGCTCAGGAATATCGATCTCGGCGATGACAGCAATAATTCTGGCAGTGGAGTGTCTAATGTTCTTGGATTTATAAGTGAAGGCAAACTGAAGCAAAGAATCTCTGATCTGGGATTTCAAGTTCTCGTCGAGACCTGCCCATTGCTCAGGAACTAATTTTTTTGCTTCCACAGCAGCCAACTGCTTGATTCCATCCTCTGAAGAATTCTGTAGCAAGTGGATCAGGGAAGGAAAAGCCAAAGGGCTCGTATAATATTGGGTTTTCAAGGCCTGAGTGGCATTCTTGATAGCGTTATTGTCTGGCGACAAAACGTTTTTGAGAGTCTGCTCAAGACCACTCAAGAATTGGGCGTCCATATTGACAAAGGGTGAAGTTAGGATCGAATTAAAAAAAAATTAATCTCAATATAAGAAAAAAAAAAATTTTAATGAGTGGTACACGAAGATGTGGGACGAGGTGGCAGCAGGGGTAATGATAAGTTTGCCGCAAATCGAAGACTGTATTGCTCAAATCATCGTTTTGAGTTATCAGTCCAGTTTCTTTATCATTTGTGGACTGATTTTGGAAACAAAAGGTGCTAGAATAAATACGTTCAGGAAGATTCAAGTATATCTCAATTAAACTAATAATCACAATTAATACCCTTATTATTTAGAATCATCGATAACTAAAACTGATGTGATTTGGGATAGACCGTGATATTGGAAAGCATTCGAATTTTGTCGAAATCGCCCTTATGGCCAAGTTGGTAAGGCGCCACACTAGTAATGTGGAGATCCTCAGTTCAAATCTGAGTGAGGGCAATTTTTTTTATTTTTCGATTTTACTGTTATTTTTTTTTACCCCTTTTTCAAATGCCCTCTTTGTCAGGCCGTGATTATATTAAAGACGAGAAAGTAAGATTGGAACTCAATCAAAGTGATATCTTACGCATTGGACGGGCATATAATCCCAAACATTTTGGAGCTCAGTATATTGTCGACGACCCCAAATTTTCGGGCATCCACTGCTGTATATGGTCAAGTCGATTTGACGATCTGACAGCCTCTATCTACTACCTTCAAGTAAAAGGGAAAACTGGAGTCAAAATAAACGAGAAGGTAATGCAGTATGGTTTTACGGTTCTGAAAAATGGAGATCGAATAGACTTTAATGATAGCTTGGTGTTACTTTTTGAGGACGAGACTTACGAGGAAAGCGAAGCGGAAATGACTGATCACGAATGGGAAGTGACTTCAAAGGTAATCGGGAAAGGCACATTTGGAACGGTAAGTATCAAATAATTGAAAGCTGACACCAGGTCCAATTGGCCACCAGGAAAGGTGAGTACTATGCGGTCAAGATCCTGAGCTCAAATGCATTAGCACAAGAGAGCAGCATTTTAATGAATCTAGAACATCCCAACATAATACGGGTGCATGAAATCTTCAGATCCAATGGCACGATCAGACTGTACCAAGATTTGGCTATTGGAGGAGACCTTTTCTCTTATCTATCTCGAAACAGTCCCGTTCTGTCGCCAATTTCCGAAACAGAGGCACTAGTTATTGTATACCAGCTCCTACAAGCACTGGAATATCTCCATGGTCATGGGATTGTGCACAGAGATTTGAAATTAGATAACGTTCTAATCAGAAATGCCCCGACGCAATTTGTACATGTTGTCCTAGCTGATTTCGGCACAGCTTATCAAAGCACGCGCGATAGGTCCAGGATGCACACGATGGTGGGAACAGCCGAATATGCTGCACCTGAAATCAATTTCAGTCAGATCACAGCCAAAAGAGGATATACTAATAAGGTAGACATATGGTCACTTGGAATTATAACTCACATTCTGCTTAGCGGAATATCTCCATTTTACACTGGATCGACCGAACGTACATCGCTTAAAGTTAAAAGAGGTCAAATTTATTTGCAAGGAAAACAATGGACTCGGGTTTCACTGGAAGCAAAGCAATTCATAAAGGGGTGCCTTAAACCCAAAGTTTTACAGCGGTATGATGTCCATGATTGTCTGGGAAGTGAGTGGTTGCAAAAATCTGCACGATCTACTTGGCTGCGCAAATGCTATTCATCGATATTAGCGAATGATCGAGCCTATAGATTCCACAAATAAAAAAATACGGCCGGCCCGATCTTGCAAAATTTTCGTGGGGTGGCAGGCCCTGTTCGGAGGACGAATCGCGCGGAACCGTTTAAGAATTTTTTTTTTTGGAGAGGCCCAAAGTTTTTTTAAAAGGACAGGAGAAAAGACAATTTAGCATTCTTTTCATCTGGTCGATAAATACACCCGACAAACTTCACAGGTCATCATAGTGGTCAGCTTCATCCTGTCGAAGACTATTTATTCTTTCCATTTAGGCTAGACTCTCACCCCTGTTGCACTCAGCATTAGATCAAAGTTTCATTTTTCTACAAGATTCATTGGCTCATTCTCGCTTTCTTGATATGTTATACTTGCTTTTGATTCAACATGTACAATCCAGCTTTCAATAATCATCAATCTCATTATTCACAACGGCAGTCAGCTCCGCTAACTGCCTCGTCTACTTCGTCATACTCTTCTGGGAACCAGAACGGCCAGCAGAATGATCAGGCACCCCAACTTTGGATGGGTGATCTGGACCAACGATGGGACGAAACCACTATCAAGCAGATCTGGTCCAGCACCCTTGCACCCCTTGGCATTGTGGTCCACTCTGTCAAGCTCATCAGGGACAAACAGAGCATGAATCTTGGCCTGGCCAACGCGGGATACTGTTTCATTCGTTTCCATAACATTGAGGACGCGTACAAGGTGTTGGATATTTTCAACGGCAAGCCTGTTCCTGGTACCAACAATGTGCGGTTCTTTAAGCTTAACTGGTCGTCTTCCAACATCCCTAACCCCGCTGCAACCGGTTTCCAGTCTCACAAGGGACAGACCGAGTTCTCCATTTTCGTGGGTGATCTGCCCCAGTCGATTACTGAAAATTCGCTCCTGCAGGCATTCCAGTCAAGATATGCTTCTTGCTGTGGAGCTAAGGTCATGATTGATCCTGCTACAGGACATTTGAAGGGATACGGATTTGTGAAATTCCTGAACGAGGAAGATCAAAAACGTGCCTTGATAGAAATGCAGGGATTCGTGCTCTTGGGAAGACCGATAAGGGTTTCTACTGCTGCAAAATCACAGTCTGCACAGGTTTCAAGTAGCGCAGTGTCTCCAATTTACGATGGCAGCCAAGCTAGACACATCACCCCGTCTTTGCCCCAGTCGGCCCCTCTCCAATACTACAACGATCCAAACAACACCACTGTTTTCATTGGAGGACTCACTGTTTCAATTTCAGAGCTCCAACTGCGTGAACTGTTCTCCAGATACGGAGATATCACCTACGTCAAGATCCCTCCAGGAAAGAATTGTGGATTTGTCCAATTCTACCATCGTGCAAGCGCAGAAATGGCTATCAGCGAGATGCAAGGCTACGATATTGGAGGAGGCTGTCGTATCCGTGTCAGTTGGGGAGCTCGTGCAGCCCAAAGAAATTGGTATGCTAGACAGATGGTGATGCAGCAGCAACAGCAGCAACCACAAGCACAAGTCCAGGCACAGCCACAAGCACCACAAGCCTCGAACTTCAACCTATTTGATATGACTAATTCATTGGGGCTGAACGGTACCAGATACAGTTTGTTGAACGAGCTCCTGATCGAGAGGGCAGACACTCCTGTCAGTAGCAGTGGCACGCTGAACGAGCCATTGTTGAACTTTGACAAGCTTTCCCAGGAGCCAATTCCATTCAGTCCTCTCAATTCTTCAGCGACCTCTTTGGCTAATAGCATTGCCTCTGAGGATTACCGGTTGAATGAGTTTTTATTGGGTACCAGATCCAATACGATGGACAGACTAGATTTGGGATCTAATTTTTTCAAGCTAAATTGAAACGAGCTATTTTTTTGTTATTAGCATACATTCTTCAACGCATTTTTAGCGCTTTCATTTGCTTCATGTTCATTTTCTTATCATTCTTTTGCATGAGATGAACTAATCAATAAATAAGATATATAATAATACCTAAATAAATATATAATAAATAGAGGGGGAGAAATTAAGCTTCAGGGTCAATTCTGGCACCGTGGAATTGTTCCTCGCCCTTCTTGCCACCCAGATCCTTGAAAAGTCCATCGTGAGGGAATGTTCGAGCAGCCACTGGTCTTTCAGGCCATAGACCAAACATGTAGATTGTCAGCGGGACCATCCCTAGAACAGCAAAGAAAGCAGAAAAATGCCTGAAAGCTGTGGCATCGCTAGTAAAATCAAAATAGTCAGGGGACCACAGGTCCAGGTTGTCTTCGTATGGATGAACAGGAGTGTCGAAATTGCGTCTGTTTTGCTGATCATCATAAGTTTGGTAAGGATCTCTTTTTTGGGGCATCACATAATCCTTGGGGATATGGTAGTCTGGAAATTCAGACATATCTGGAATGAACTTTGGTAGTTTCGAAACGTGTCTTTTGGCAGTCTGAGAGACAGCCAAACCGACTTTGGTGGTCACTTTAGGGAACATAACTGTAGAGACAATTATTTTACTCCACATTGAGAAGTTACGAGACCGCGTTTCCCAGTGACAGATTTTTTTTCAAATATTTGCCAAACATAAAAAATACTGGAAATCAACTGTATCCATTAACTCATCTCCGGAACAATATGGCATCGAGCGGGAGTAGCAGCATTTTGAATGATGCTTCCTCAAGGACTCCAATAAAGCGCAGATCGGAGTCAGTCGATAGCCAATTGGAAGACGAAGGAAGAAAACGAAGAAGCACTCGAGTTAAAGACGTGCCTAACTATTCTCTTTCCAGACCGCGCAGCGCGCGTTCGACTCCCAATTCTGGCCTTAAACTGAAAGAGTTTCCACCTTGTATGAAGCAGGGAGAACAAAAACTGGAACTGACCCCATTAGACTCCAGTGTAAATGAGGAGGAACAAAGGCAAACTGCCAAAACCAACATGGCGAAACTGCTTATTGAGAACGATTTGCTAGTTGAAGAACTCTACCATCTTGAGAATTTCACCTCTTTAGTGTATTTCAAGCCTGGAGAGCCTGCTCAGCAAGAAACATATGAACAATTCCAAAAGGAACACCAGTTATGGCCCCAAATTGACGAGTCCAAATTAGGCAGAAGAAGTCGAAGATTGACGGAAAATAGCGATCCCCTAAAAATTGAGATTGACCAGATTATAGAACGCGAGAAAAGTCAGTCAATCGAACCTCTGACGCCTAAAAAGAGCGTGGTGAGAAAACTCAAAGAGACAACTGTTAAAGTCGAGAATGAGGAACATGAATTGATCGGACTTGACGATATCGAAGCCGAGAGTGATGATTCTGAAGTGTCGATTCCTCCTTTGAGTCCGACGAGAATTAGAAAGCTGAGACTTAAAGTAGATGTTAAGCCGCAAGTGGTGACACACCCGTCTCATGTTACTGCTCCAAAGTTCAAGAGTCTGGACGAGTTTTTCAATTCCTATAGATCCACTATTGAGGAACCCGGACGAGATCTGTCGAATGAGGAGTACAACGACTATTTCAAATTGCAATTTGAGCTCATAAATAAAATCAGGGACGGACTAGACTCCAAGCTTCTAACGCTTGATTTCGATGAAAACGTTTTCCGTGCAGTTCCTCAAGGGTTTAGAGAGCCCACAATGATAAAGAAGAATGCACAGTACAATCTGAACCACTATAAACCACCAAATGAGCCATTCAGAGGGCGCAATGAGCTTACCCACTACGACCATCTTATAGCTCAAGGATTGCGCTCAGCCAAACTGATCCATGAACTTCGGACGTCCAGAATATCCAAGTCGCGGAAGATTGCAGGAATGATCGAGTCGCACTTCAAGAAACTATCGCAAGAACAGGAGAGAAAGGAAAGAGAGTTCGAGAAGAAGATTGCCAAACTAGCAAGAGACACAGCCAAGGAGGTCAAGAAGAAATGGCTCATGGCCGTGAAGGCATACAAGATTTTGGAAGAACGCGAAAAGGAGAAGGAGCGTGCGCTTAAGAGTAAGGAGCAGCTTTCTAAAATATTGGATCAGAGTACAAAGATGCTTGGCGCACAGATTCGAAAGCGAAGCAATACCCCTACATCTCATCAGGAAAGTATGGAGGAAGACGATTCAGTTGCTGACAGCGGGGATCTGTCTGAATCTGAAGATGACGAGAATATGAGTTCTTCCAGTGACGAGAACGAAAATGAGGAGGTTGGAAATGGTCAAGTTAAAGATGACAGTAAGTTGACAGTTGAGGAGTTGCGTGAAAAGTATAAAAACTTGGACTCTGTTGCGACTGGCCCAGACTCCGATGATGAATCTGAACCTGAAGAGCCTGATACTTTGGCTTCCTTGTATGGTGTTGATACCAGTGAAGATCACAAGAAGGTGAGTTTAGTTGACCAATTAACAGAGGAAGAAAGAAAACAGCTGGACAAGGAATCTTCAAATCCTCTGCTGGACGAGAGTGAGGATAGTGCTGATGATTCGATGACGGATTCAGAGTCTGAATCAATGTCTGAGTCTTCGTCCCAGGACGAAGTGTCCTCTGACGAGTCGAGACCGGGTCTAGCATCACTATTTGGAAATAATATCAAGGATGAGCCCAGCGAAGCTCTTACTCCTCCATCTTCTGATGAGGATGGAAAGGAAGAGGAAGATCCAGAAAATGCAGCCATTCCCGACGTCCCAGTGCCAATTCTTTTAAGGGGAACTCTTCGTGAGTACCAGAAACAGGGGCTGAACTGGTTGGCTTCCTTGTACAATTCTGGAACTAACGGAATCTTGGCAGACGAAATGGGACTGGGAAAGACGATCCAGACGATTTCTCTAATTTCGTATTTGGCTTGCGAGAAAAACATTTGGGGTCCGCATCTGATTGTTGTGCCGACATCAGTGATGTTGAATTGGGAAATGGAGTTCAAGCGATTTGCTCCTGGGTTTAAAGTGCTCACCTACTATGGCAATCCCCAGCAAAGAAAAGAGAAGAGAAAGGGATGGAACACTCCCGACACGTTCCATGTTTGCATAACGTCGTATCAGCTTGTTGTTCAGGACCACTCTGTCTTTAGACGGAAGAAGTGGCGGTACATGATTCTGGACGAGGCCCATAATATCAAGAACTTCCGTTCGCAAAGATGGAAGGCTCTCCTGAATTTCAATACAGAGCATCGTCTTTTGCTGACGGGAACACCACTTCAAAATAATATCATGGAATTATGGTCGCTGCTTTATTTCCTTATGCCATCCTCTAAGGCCGACCAAATGATGCCGGACGGATTTGCCAATCTGGTAGACTTCCAGCAATGGTTTGGTCGACCTGTTGACAAAATTATTCAAGGCGGTGGATATGGTAACGTTAAAGAAGATGAAGAAACAAGAGAAACAGTCAATAAATTGCATCAGGTGCTGCGGCCGTACTTGCTCAGAAGATTGAAGCAGGATGTGGAAAAACAAATGCCTGCTAAACACGAGCATATTGTTTACTGTCGATTATCCAAAAGACAGAGATTGTTGTACGATGACTTTATGAGCAGAGCGCAGACCCGGGAAACGCTTGCCAGCGGGAACTTCTTGAGCATTATCAACTGTTTGATGCAACTACGGAAGGTCTGCAATCACCCGGATTTATTTGAAGTCAGACCTATTCTCACGAGTTTGGCGATGGAAAAAACAGTTGCCTCGAGTTTCGAGATGAAAGATTTGATTACTCGCAAACATCTCAAGGATCTGGAGCCAACGGGTGTGGATCTGAGCTTTCTGAATTTGATTCCGTCAAGGGATTATGGATGGAACTCCTTCAATGCGGAGCGGCTGAAAAAAGTATCTGCATCCCGTTTATTCGCAGACCAGATCAAGGAGCTGGAAGCCAATCTCAGGCCACTTGAGCCAAACTTCGACAACCTGACGAAGCACTACGAATATCTGATCTACAAGGAGCAATCGGAACTGGTCGAGCTGTTCAAACAGAGACTTTATGTGAACAACTTCAACTGCGATAAGAATCCAATATACTCTTCCAACCTGATCAAGATGCTCAAAGTGGATCAGTTCTCCAAAGAGAACTTCAACCAATTGGAAGAACTGAAACTGGTACAGACAGTGTACACACGTTCACAAACAATGAACGACACTATTGAGAAGTATGCATTTGTGACACCGAAAGTAGTCACTGAGAATATTGTGGATCTAGAGATTCCGGCAGAGGTTCAAACCCAGGTTCGCCAAATGAAACTAGACAACCCATTCCACCAGTCTCAAATCAAACTGTCTATCACTTTCCCTGACAAGTCTCTTTTACAATATGACTGTGGAAAGCTTCAGAAGCTTTCTGCTCTGCTGCAGGACCTGATACCAAAAGGTCATAGAGCACTTATTTTCACACAGATGACCAAAGTTCTGGATATCCTGGAGAAATTCATGAACTATAATGGATACAAGTACATGAGACTGGATGGTGCAACCAAAATCGAAGACAGACAGCTTCTTACTGAGCGGTTCAATAAGGACAATAAGATCAAGTGCTTTATTTTAAGTACTAGATCTGGTGGATTGGGTATTAATTTGACAGGTGCAGACACTGTGATTTTTTACGATTCCGATTGGAACCCGGCCATGGACAAACAGTGTCAGGATAGATGTCACAGAATTGGACAAACTAGAGACGTCCATATCTACCGGTTTGTGTCTGAATATACCATTGAGTCTAACATCCTCAAGAAGGCCAATCAGAAGCGCCAATTAGACAACGTGGTGATCCAAGAAGGTGATTTCACAACGGATTACTTCAGCAAGATTACTGTCAAAGATCTGTTTGGCGAGGAGAATGAAGATTCCTCGGGCAATGAGAAGCTATTATTAGCTAATCAGCAAAGCAAATCCGAGAATGATCTAGCAAAAGTCTTAGAACAAGCCGAGGATGCTGAGGATGCACAGGCTGCAGAAGTAGCAATGAAGGAGGTGAATCTAGACAACAATGATTTCAACGAAGATCAAAATGCTCCAGCAAGTTCCAAGAGTCCGAGCGTGCTTCAGACACGCAACAATTCTGCAGAGCCGGACGATCTGGTCAAGCGCATTGAAGCCAAAGAAGAAGAAGAAGACGACGAGGAAGAAGACGATGGCATTGGACACGTTGATGAATACATGATTCGATTCATTGCTGGAGGTTTCTATTTTGATTAACTGTATATTATGTAATTTTAATTTAGACGAACCGCATGATGTCATAGGGCGGGCGTACCCCAGATTTTTTTATTTGCGACAGCAACCAAAGCAAGTCAGTATAAATTCAGATCAGTATGTCTCTCAACGTAAGGAAAAATGACTGGTCCATACAAACTATTCTATAAAGGTCAAAAGAAAGATTTTGTTGTCTTCTTGGATGACAAAAAGGCGTACAACGAGTACAAAGAGAAGAACGACCACTCAATTCCAATGGCCGACATTGTGTCGAACTTTGACGTGTACACAAATCAAACAGGCCAAGGATCAAGCGGAAGGCTTGAAATTGCATCTCGGGCCGATTTGAGCTCAGAGTTTGGAAATGTGACACATTCTGAAGACGTGCTACCAATTCTGCTTCAAAAGGGACAACTTTTGAGCTCTGCTGACGTTGGAAAGAATAAGTGGACAAGCACTAATGATTCTAAGGGTTTCAATTCCATTATATAGGTAGAGCAAATAGCATTCATAATGCATTTAAAGTTCTTGGTTTCTTTTCTCGGCGTAGTCTGCTAGGTTACCATGGACGCTCAAAGATTTCATCAGCTTCTTGAAGCTGAAACTCTTCCTGATCGATCCAGAAGCCAAACTGGACCTATCTACCTGCTCATCAGTTGACGGAGTGGTTTGATCTCTGACTCTGTCATCGCCTGTTTTGAATGCGTTGAAAGAATGCGCTAAATTACGCATTGACGAAGAAGTCGACAATCTGTTTCCTCTTGAGCTCTTTATGAGCGACGGTGACCTTTGGTACAAAGTAGAAGTCTGCTGTGCTGAAAGTGAAGAGAGTGAAGATATTGAGAGCTTTTTCCTCAAGCTGAAGTCAGATATACTTCGAGTAAGCTCCCCAATTGTCTTTGGGATCTCTGGAGCCCAAAACTCAGCAAGCGCTTTTTCTAGTCGGAGTCGATCATCCTTTTTGACGAAAACCATTGGTATATGCGTAGACTTCTCACGTCTAAAATCCTTTAAGGAGTCCTCCGAATTGTCTGTGTAATGCCACACCGCAAACTGTCGTAGATGCGTCTCGAGAGCGTAGAACTGGCTGTGACTCTTTATTTTGAAAGCAGTAATATCGTCAGGAATGAATACCTTAAATCTATACTCATTGAGCACTTGCTGCTTGTGCTTGAGCTTCTTAATCCTGTAGGAATACGCAAAATCGTGATTTCCAAGATCGCTCCTCCATTTCACGATTTGAGAGCGCAGCTTATCAACCCATATCCGTTTCTCAGACTCACTTGGTAGGATTGCAAACAGTTCGTATTGGCGGAAGTTGTTTTCAAATTGTATTTTGAAACAGTTAGTGAATGTCGTAAATAGAAGACCTTTGGCACCAAAATCTTCCTCCTGAATGTTGAAAATAGAGCTGACCGGAATTATTATCTTGATTCCAAGTTGGTGGTGCTTGTACGGTCTTACAAGAATGAGATGCGAATCCAGTAAAATTGCTCCAAAATATTCGGCTTTGATTGTATCCTCATGATTCCAAACGGTGGCCAGCGCTGCCACCATTTTGAGATCTCCCATATTTTCAAAAAAGTAGGGATCATCCGAAATCCTCCTCAAGGAAGATGCCAGCATTTGTTTCAGATTGTTACTTTTCAGCTCCTTCTTCTCACTGATCCCAACATAACTGTCGATTTGCGCGCACTTTTCACTGACACTATCCAGACAAGCTTTCAACTTATCTAGGAGACAAGGATCAGCATCGTCTCTGGACTTTTGAAGTATCGAGTCAATCATAAGTCTATACCTGGACACTCTGTTAGTTGGCATTTGCACAAGCGAGATGAACCTGATGTCCAATTGCTGCTGAAGAAAGTAACTGGAAGCAACATCCTGGTGCTCCACCATATAGTCGTTGTAGATGACTATAGAATTTGCTTTGTACTGTTCAACATCCTTAGATTCTGCAAATGCAAGAACTTTTGGAACCAACTCGCAGTACGAGCTATAAGTTTGAACATTTATGGAATTTAAGTGGATCCAGTCGATTATCTTCTCCATGTATTTCAAATCGTCAGACTTTGGGATATGGGTCTCAAACAGTGGCGAATGAATGGAAAACTTTGTGCTTTCGGTTGAAGTTCCATTTTTGATCCAGTCGTGGTACAGAGTAACTAGCCCCTCGAGAAAGTAGGAATGTTCAACGAGTAATGTATCCACCAAGCTGATAAAGTGCCCAAAGAAAAGGGGGGCAGGACCACTAACAGCCAGGTAGTTTAGGTAAACCTCTTTTAAAACTCGTAAGGCTTTCACGTACACTTCCTCTGTATTCAAAAGTTCTTTGACTTGTTTCTGTCTAGTGAAAGATCTCTTGAGAGCAGACGGTGACGCGTCTTTCAAAGCCGGGGTCAAAGATAGTAGACCTGTGTCTGGTCCATCCAGGCTTTCCAGTACAGATTCTGGACCTGTAATAGGGTCCATTTGAATACCAGTATTGATAGTGATGGACGAGGTGGATTCAAAAGATTTATCGATCTGTTCATGTCTCGAGATTGGCTTGGAGTCGAAGTTTTCGACCTCCTTACCTGGCTCGTTGGAAGAAGCCAATGTAGAGGTGTCGCTTATCCTCTTGTCAATTTTGGAGTTAGATTGGGAGGTGTTAGTGTCTGTGTGGGCGAGAGACATGAGAATGTTCAGCGTTTAATAAAAAGGACTTGGAGTAAAAATTTGGCGAAGATCAGAAAAGCAGCTTTAAGGCAACAAAAGGTTTTGCTCTCTGATTCATAACATAACAACGAATTGTTATGAGTCGTGTGGATAAGAATTAATGATAGTGATAGGTCGCAAAAAGATCCCTTTTTTTTTAGGAAATGAGATTTTTGGGCAGACGCCAAAATGCGTCGAACTGGGTCGATCAAAAAAAAAGCTGTGGAAAAGAGTCGAGTAATATATTATGTTGGGTTTTAGATTGGTAGGAGGCCTGACCCCTAGAGCAGGAGCGGGAATTGTTAGGCCGTTCAGCAGCAGTACTTGGCTGCTGAAGGCAAAGAAATCTCGACAGAATGACGCTCGTCACGTCGAAGAGCCGGTCGAGACCTTAGATCCTAAGAGCATGCTAAAAGAGCTCGAACAGCAATTTGGCTCTACAATCGAGAAATTCAACAAGAAAGTCACAGAGATCAAAATGGGGAAGGCCAATCCCCAGATTTTCGATAAAATGAAAGTGAAAGTGGAACATGGAACTGCTCTTTTCACCGAAATTGCACAGACCACTATGAAAGGTAAATTTCTTACCATCACTGTGTTTGATCCAAAAAACAGCAAGAGAATCATCAGCGCGATCATGGCGGCAAATCTGAATATGACGGCCGAGGAGGATCCCAAAAACCCACAATTGCTGCGTGTTCCACTGCCTTCCAGTTCTAAAGACTTGAAAGAGAAACAGGCCAGAGAGCTTAAAGAATTATTCAATGCTTTCAAGTCGAGCAGCAACAAAGACTCATTGGCTACAATACGGACTCGAGTGCTTAAGAACGTCAAGCAGGCTTCCGGATCAGAGGAGGTCATCCGAAAATTACAGTCGGAAATAGAAAAAGCTCACAAGAACTACACCGAGAAGCTGTCGAATGCGCACAAACAGGCAGAAAAAAGTCTAAAATAAAGTCAAACATTAGTATATCTATAATACATCAACTTGTAGCTAAAGTCCACACGGCCTTGCACTTGTTCCACCAGCTGAAATCGTAGCCACCCTGGTTCAACGCAGACACAAATCTCCATGCCTTTTTGTTATTCTGGATAGGGTAGTCAATAACGCCAGGAATGCTGGTGGCCAGTAGACTTGTACGGTCATAGCAAACGGACTTTTCATTGCACAAACCTCTCAGTCCTTCCTCTCCTCCAAATTTACCATACCCAGAGCCCTTGACTCCTCCGAACGGAAGCTGGCAGACGTAAAAGGTCGCAAAGTCATTGATGGCAACATTTCCAACCTTCAGCATCTTGGTGAGCTCCTGCGCGCGTCCAAAGTCCGTGCTGAACACCGACGAGCCCAAACCATAAATTGTAGAGTTTGCTATTTGCACCGCCTCGAAGTCCGTCGATGCACGCATCACTGTGAGAACCGGGCCGAAAACCTCGTTGGTGGCCAGCTGGCAGGTCGGGTCCACGTCCACGATCAGAGTCGGTAGGAAGTAGTGCCCCTGCGGGTAATTTGGGTGCACGTATCTCTTGCCGCCCTGCAACAGCCGGGCCCCCTTCTGCACTGCCTCGGATATCCAGTTCTCGAGCTCGTCAAATTTAGGGCCCCCCATGATAGTGGCTCCCATATCGATTTCCTCGCTCTGGTCGATTCCAGACCCTATCCTGAGCTTTCCCACGCGTTCCGACAACAGGTCCACCAACTTATTATAGTTTTTCTCGGGTCCTGCAACAATCACTCTCTCGACTCCAATACAGTTTTGTCCTGCGCTCTGAAATGTGCCTCTCATTAGCACAGAGGAAATCCCGTCGACCCCCTTCCTTTCTAGATAGTCCTCGCAAATTATGACTGCGTCTTTGCCCCCCAGCTCGACCACGACCGGAGTCAGGTTCTCGCTAGCTTTTTTCACAACTTTCTGTGCCACCTCTTTAGATCCAATAAAGGTCAAATGAGACAGACCCGGATGGCCTGAAAACAGGTCTCCGTCTTTACCCCAGCAACACACTAGCTGGACAAGATTGTCGTCGATTCCACAAACCTTCAGCGCAGACTTCACCATGCCGATGTAGAATTCCGACGACCATCTGACTCTCTCACTGCATTTCACCACAATGGCATTGCCAGTGAAAACCGAGGCAATAATCGGGCCTAGAAGATTGTGGAAAGGATAATTCCACGAAACAACTGCTCCCACGACTCCCAATGGCTCATATCTGACTTCTGCCTTTTTATACTTCATGAACAAATTAGAGCTTCCAGGCCTGGACGACGGGACTAGTGCATTTTCGCCATTGGCCAGAATCCAGTTGATTTTCTCAAGAGTGACCATGATCTCGCCCATCGACGCGTCCACCATAGTCTTGCCCGAATCCCGACAGGCTACACGTGCAATTGATTCCTGGTTGCGCAGAATGAACTCCCCAATAGTTCGCAACACTTTGCGACGCTTGACCGAGAACTCCTTGTCCAAATAGAAGCTCTTTTGCGCCTCGCCTGCCATTTCAACTGCAAGATCGATGTCTTCTTTTGTATTGGCGCGGAACTTGCCCAGAAACTGCGAAGTGGCTGGACAGTAACAGTAGATGTGTGCGGGATCATCGGCCTGGAAAATATCAGCAGGAGTCAGTCTTTTGCCCTTCCAGTTGGGCTTTGCTTCGTCTGGAATGACCACGTCAAATTTCTGGGGTCTCTCCTCGCGCTTGCGAGTTTTGCGCACCAAAAACATAACCAGAGGCACAAGTCCGAGTAGCAATGAAAGACTTATTTGGATCGGAAATATGGTGCCCTTCTCCTTGTGAACCTGGTAGTACTCGCTCGAGATATTGATCCAGCTATTTGCTAGCTCGCTCAAATCCAGCGAATGCAAAGTCTCATTCAATTGTGAGACCAAAACCGTCAAGTTCGATGCCATGTCGAATAATGTTATTTCAAACGAGCGAAAAAATACACCACGCGGCTGCACAGCCCGGAAACAGTCCACCAGGAGGGTCACTCTTCCTCGCTGGATTCTTCATCCAAGTCTTCGAGAGCCTGGTCGAATTCGCGGTCAAAGTCGACGTCTGTGTCCTGGGTTGCCATTTGGGGCGAGCTGACCAGATTCGGCGTCGATATCTCCATTGCCGATACAGGACGTGAGTTTGCGGAGGAGGGCCTGGAAATGGGCGAGTTTATGGAGACCTGACTTGCTGCAAGCTCCCTCATACTTATTGGCTTTTTAGGTTTGGTGCCAAGGGGAGGAGACCGCTTCAATGGCACTGATATTGGCGCAAGCTCTGGCTTTTTAGCTGGAATGATCCCATTTTTCTCGCGGGCCCGATGAGTGGGCGTGCGAAGAAAGGCCTCCATCCGCTTCTCCAGCTTAGAAGGCTCTCGCGACTTGCTCATTTTCACAATTCCGTCAAGTCGTTCGAGCTGAAACACTCGATCTTCCTCGTTATACAGCAAAACGTAGTCCGAATGACCATGACTTTCTGGAGGCATTCGGCCCTCGAAATAGAGCTTAGACGTGTTTGATTTTGTTGCGCTTTGCAGAATGTACTCGTTCCCGTCGCAGATCATGGTGGATCCAGCGTTCGGGTCCAGAGTGTCAGGACGGAATCCATCTATTATTAGCAATGCGATCTAGTTTATACTTACATCTGATTCCAAAAAACTGACCAGAGTCCAAGTCCAGCGTACTCGGACCCATGACGAGCTCGTACTCGCCATCAGAAATTGCATAATTGTTCATGGTTCAGCAATGTCGCAAGCAGTTTAATTTAAATACCGGATTATATAATCACTAGCGGATTGTGCTCTCACTTAGCATTTTGATGCTGGTAAAACCGACGCCGAGCGACGTGTCGATATCTGAGCGCATGGCGTTCTTTGTCAGAGGACTGAACACCTTGATGGATCGCACATGCGAGTCTTTGCCGTTCTGGTGGTTTGCAAGGAAGCAGATCTTGATCAGGTAGCACTTGAGCAGGTTATCGCTGCGTACTCCATTGAAGAAGATGTGCTGCCAGCCTGAGGGCTCGATGAACTCTTTGGACGAGACCTCCATCAGATCGTGTTCTCCGGTCCCGGCCAGGATCAAAATCTTGGACGGAGTGTAGGACTCGTCCAACGGGTAGTTGAAATAAAATGAAAGTCGATCCACAGTCACCTTTTTCGTGAAATGGATGGTGATGAAATGCGGCTGCTGGCCATCGGACTGCCAGTAGCTGAAGGGCGAGTCTTCACGAAGCTCCTTGATGCCGTATCCCTGTTTGAAGGTCGACACGCTCCAAGCTGCAAGATTGCCTATGTCAATGAGTCCCAGATGCTCCAGCTTGCGGATCCCTGTTGTAAAGACCTCTTCCTCGTCCAATTTCGCGGTATTATTTAGCTGACTAGTGCCCTCATAGTCTGCGTCGTGGATTGATTCGTCCTCGTAGTGCTCGTCGTCAGATTCCTGTTCGGGGGGAACAGTAGTCTGAGAGAAGCGCGACATAAGAATAAATAAATTATTTTCAAGTCACTCTATATAACCTTAGCAACAGCCCTGTTTTTTCTTCGTCACAGCCACGTCCACGTGGTCGAAGGTCAATTCGATGGGCTCGAGATGGCGGAGCATCTTGTCGCCCACCTCTGCGCATCGCTGGAACATGCGCTCGACGTCCTGGTACCGTCGCGCACTGGTCTCGAAAACGATGTTTTTCGCGTCGCCCTCGTCGCCAATTAACCCTGCAGGCAGACTTTGCGCAAACTCCACGGCCTGGCGCCGCGAGATCTGCTGAGACGCGTGCTGGTCCGTCTTGTTTCCCACGACCAAAATACGAGGTCGAGGCGTGTTGCAGTGCTCTGTAAAGTTCTCCAACCATCGCCCCAGATTGTAGAACGACTCTGCGTTGGTGACGTCGTACACCAAAATGGCCATATCCGCTCCCCGGTAGAACGCTCGCGACATGGCATTAAACCGCTCTTGTCCTGCTGTGTCCCATATCTGCAACTTGATCTCCTCGCCTGTCTTGAGCTTCACCCCGTAAGACAAGAAGTCGGCCCCAATCGTGGCCCTGTAGCTGCTGCTGAAGTAGCGGTGAACAAACTGGGACCGCAGCGACGTCTTCCCGACCCCCTGATCCCCTAGTAATACCACTTTTATTGACCTCTCGCTCATGACACTAAATCTCTACAGGTACTGTTTTTTTATGCAGGTCGATCGACGCACTAAATTATATTCATAATTCTATCGCTAAACTATCTATTATTACTCTTGCGAAGAAAGGAAGTGCTCGGCTTCAAGCGCAGCCATGCATCCAGTTCCCGCAGAAGTAATTGCTTGTCTGTAAATCTTGTCCTGAACGTCACCAGCAGCAAACACACCTGGAATCGAGGTCTGTGCAGTTCCCGGTTTGGTCTTGATGTAGCCGCTCTCGTCGGTCTCGAGCTGCTCAGCAAACACAGAGGTGGCAGGAGTGTGTCCGATGGCGTAGAAAAGACCGTTCACAGCGAGCTTGGTGGTCTCGTTGGTCTTGACGTTCTTGATCATCAATCCGTCCAAGAACTTACCGTCTCCAACAGCCTCCTCGGACACGGTGTTGTACAGAATCTCGAGCTTCTCGTTGTTCTGCACACGCTTTTGCATCACTGCAGATGCTCTCAAGTAGTCCTTTCTGACAATCAAGTACACCTTGGATCCGTATTTGGTCAGGAACAAGGCCTCCTCGCAGGCAGAGTCTCCTCCACCAACAACGGCCAATGGCTTGTTTCTGAAAATTGGAACTGCACCGTCGCAAACAGCACATGCAGAGATACCCTGTTGCCAGTAGGTCTCTTCTCCTGGAAGGTGAAGTCTCTTGGCAGAGGCACCAGTGGCAATCACAACAGCATCGGTGGTGATTGGCTCAGCATCTTCGTTGAACTCGGTCCAAAGCTTGAATGGTCTGGACGAAAAGTCGACCTTGGAGATAGTCTCGGTGATGATTTCGGTACCGAATCTCTCAGATTGGGCTCTCATCTGCTCCATCAAAGTGGAACCGTTGATGCCCTCTGGGAATCCAGGAAAGTTCTCGATGTCGGTGGTGGTGGTCAATTGTCCTCCAGCAGCAATACCATTGGCCATCATACCTTCGTACAAGACAGGTTGCATCTCGGCACGAGCAAGATAGATGGCAGCAGTGTGGGCAGCGGGGCCGGAACCAATAATAGAAACTTTGTTATGGACCATTCTGATTGTTGAGATTCTAAAATTTGTATTTAATCGGGTGAAATAATGGAACATGCAATAATTTATATACTTTTTCTAGCTTTGAAATATTTGTAATCCGCGCGAAACGTCTAGATCGATGGCGCAGGTGGCTAAGTAATTTTTTATCGGAGGTCTAGAAACCCTGATTACACAGCATTTGGGCTATGGATTAGATCGATATACAGATTCGCGTACAGCAGAAATGTCCAGAGGACAGAGCACGATGAAAATTAAGTCTCACTGATAGGTTTTCTTCCTAGCACGAATTCTTTCACTTGGTCTCGACAACAAAGAGCTGGGTTCAGCACAACACTGCTCAGCCAGTACTCGAGCGACTTGCGACGATGCTCAAGAAACGTGGGGTCGAACCGGTCCTGGAACAGTCCACTTCTAGGAGGAAATTTGGGCAGTTCTGTCTCGACAGTGTAGCGTTCGAGTTCGGCCTTGAGATCATGGAAGTCGTTATATCGCTTACGGATCTTGAACTTGGACCCACGCCCGGTCTCAAATTCAATTGTCCATAATGCATATTTACCTCCATTGATTCCTTGGATTATAGTCGGCTCTCCAATTGTACAGTTGGAACACCATACCGTGTCTGTGTTGAATAGATCCTCATTGAAGTTCGTCTGTAGAGTGATGGGCTGCGGCGTGAGGTTCGTCAAATCCTTCAGGTTTGGATTCAAATGCGTATGATTAAGCGACATCCCAAACTGATAAGGTGTAAAAAAATAATTCAATAATAAATACATTTTACCATGGAGCACATCAACAAATTGTTCTCTCCCTGGAAACAATTATATTTCCGATGGAGATCGCTGCGAAATGTACCTTTTCGCAAACATTTCTTCATTGGCTATGATTTAACAGGAAATACTTATTGGGAATACATTCCAGAAAAGCAGGTTCAACAACGACCCCGCAGAATCTACCGTCCATATGCTCCCCAGCCTTTCATCCATGACTACTATGCAAATGTCCCAGTCCAATGGCTTCAATGGCTGCGGTTTGTGCGGTACGATCCGCCGTCGCCGGACGAACTCGTCCAGGACCAACTGAGAATTCAACGGGTCCAGCAGCTGGCCAAAATCAAAGATCACGAACTGCATCAAAAATCGCTCGAGCAGGACCAGGCAACAAACAAAAGCGTCGAGAAACAGCTCAACAAGCTGAGATCACACTAATCATTTGTTCTCTATGTTCTCCTTGTCGCGTTCTCTCTCCAGCACATTTATAAGCTTGCCCATCAACACCGACCCATACTGATCTAGTAGTCGCTCATTATGGTTGGGAAGGTGTTCCATTGTCTTCTCGAGCTCTCTTGCCAAACTTTCCATTGTCTCTTTGGCGAACTCCTCCTCTCCTGCCAATTTCATTCTCAGTTCTTTGAGATCGCTCACAATCCTTTCTGCCAATGAATCGTTGGTGTCTTTTCGCTTTTCCAGTTTCAGACCGGCCAATCTGGTCTGAACAGCACTCACCGGAGACGAATCCGAGCGCACAGACCCAGCACGCGGCCCGAAAGATCTGCTGGTTAGGGTGGAAGGAGGAGGCGATGCATTGCCTGCGCTGGTTATGGCTGGCGACCTTTTGAGTCTTGAGGCCCGGACAGATGGTGTTCGACTAATTGATGGAGACGTATCTGGAGCAGACTTTGAAGCAGATAGGGCACTGGAAGGAGATCTAGCGAGTTTGGGCTGAGGCGTAGACCTCATTGGAGTCAGCTCTGGTCCGGGAACAATTTTTCTCACAACTTTTGGCGGAGAAACTAGCTCTTGACTATTACTAGACGCCAGTGGAGAAGATAATGAAGATCCAGCTGAAGAAACACCATTTCCCAGTACCCATGTGAAAATACACCCATCATGGCTTGCGGTCATCAAAGTCTTGGCCTCGTGATCATATAGAAGTCCAATGATAGTCTCCGAGTGACCCCATTGCGAGCTGAGCAATTTAGCATCTTTATATTGGAATAGACGAATACATTTATCTGGAGAGGAGGCAAACATCATTCCATCGTGAATATCAAAATTGTCTATCTGCAAAGCATCAAAATTCTTGCTGTAAAACTTCATTGTTCTTTGCATTTCATACGTCGTCAAGTTGTACACGAGAACATTTTTGTCGTTGGTAGCTATGACCAACTCATCCTCCGTGACCGAGAATGTCAGAGCAGTGTTTTTGATCGAAATTATCTTCTCTTGAAGCAAGACTGGAACGGCACTTTGGATCTCGATTCTGTGAATTGAGACAGTCCGATCTGAAGAGGAGGCGATTAAAAGACCCTTTGTAAATTCGAGCCTCAAAACGTTACCCTTGTGAACGTTGAGAGTTTGAAACAAGTCCCAATTAGAGTCTGATTTCTTCATAAATAGCTGGATAGTTCTATCACGCGATGAGGAAGCAACAAAAGTAATGTCATCAATTTTGAACATCACTAGATCATTGACACTTGATTCGTGTGCACGCACTCTTGAAATCTCTTTGTATCCTTTGAGGAAGTCTTGTCTCTTTTCGAGGAAAAACAAATTGCCATACTTGTCACCCAATGCTAAGTCGTGCTCGGAAGCATCCAAAGCACATAAGGTATTGTCGATCAACTCCCCGGAAGGAAGATCAAGACTATGAGTGAAGACAAAATCCTTGTCTACGAGATGCTTGACGACTCCGTCCTTGGACCAAAGGAAAATCTCACCATTCAAACATCTCTTCAATCCATTGAGACCAGATGCTAGCGAGCTGACCAGAACTTGAGGTTTCTCAATTTTCAAAGTACTGTCGACGTAGAGTATTTGTTCATCCTGCAGATAGACCAAATTTTCAAACTCGAAAAGCATTTGCAACGCGAGAATTCCTGAACGCTTCACAATCTTAGTAGGCGAGCTTGGTGTGGGTCTGATATTTTCATTAAGAGGTGCAGTAAACACCTCACTAAGGGGTATAATTTTGAGATCCTTACCTCCAATGACCAAGTTTTCATGAACACTGTCGACTTTAAACTGGTTTGTATCTGGAGGAAGCTGGTATATTTTGCGTAGGACAATTGACTCGTCCTCAAGGTTCATCAATCCAAGATCGCCCTGATCCGAAATCACTAAAAGCTCGGAGAAGTTGAGACAATCCATGTCGATGAAGCTGGAATTCAGAAAATTCTTCAAAAGCACATTACGTCCCTTCAAAATGCTGCTATTGCGAGCTGTATCCTCTTTCCAGACTTTTATATGTCTCAGGCCCAAGGTGATAATGTGGTCATCGTGCCACAAGAGTTTGTTGACGATAGACGAACACTTGTTGCTGCCAGAAAACACGAATCTTTTGTTGACAAACTTCCAGACAATGAGGAAACCGTCATTGACAAGTCCCAAAGAGCACAATCGTTTTGAGTCAGATGAAAAACATAGAGAATTGATTCCAAATTGGTGTTCCTGAATGATATACACGGGCCGACAGGAACAGCTTCTAGCCAGCGAGTAGATCAGAATCCGAGGCTGATAGCCAACCTCGCCAACTGCCAGAAACTTCTTATCGGGGGAAATAGCTATGCAATTGATGGAACGCACTTTGTTGGCCAGAGGAGATGGGCCGAACTCGTCTGCTTTGCGGATCTTGATAGCTCGAGTATTAGGCGACTCATGTGCAATATCTCTGACCTCCTCCATCGACCCAGAGCCATCTCTAGTGATAAGCTCTGGCTCTCCACCCAATGGAAACCCATACTCGTCTAGCTTTGTTGTGGTCATTTTAGATGCTATGTTATTAGCACAAAAGAATTTCTGCCATTGAATCTTGAGCTCTTTGTTAACTTTGCACACCACTACCCCCCCACTTGCAGTGTATGCAATGTAATTATCTTGTGCGACAAACTGTGCCGGAGTCTCCGACGAGGTTCCGTATATTTTTTCTATTGAAAGCTCGCTCATGATAGATCAACAAATGTTTATTTACACTTTATTTTTTTTATTTTGTGGGAATTACATAATTTACGCGTTCATGGAACTGCCTCAGGATATTAAGCATTTATATATCAGTTGGATGGAAGAGGAGCTGCGGAAGCAGCAACATACAGGCTCAAAACTGGCACTGACTTATATGCGTGCGGTCCAAAGCGTGAAGCAGTGTCCAATGATGATCCGAATGCCCTCTCAGCTTGGGGGTTTGAGGTTTATAGGAGACAAGATGGTGGCAATGATGCGCAAGCGGCTCAAGGAATACTGCGAAGATCATGGGTATGAGTTCCCAGAAGACCAAATAGACGAGGACAAAGAGAACAGAGTACGGAAGAAGGAGACAGCTTCCGAGACAGAGGGGACCAAGAAGCGCAGACAGCTCAAATCTACACGAAGATATATTCCACAGCGTAACACAGGTGGATACGCGATTCTTCTGGCATTGTTTGTGAATGATCCGGGCTGCGATGGGCTCACCAAGGACGAGATCATCAAACACGCTGCGCAGTACTGCACGACTAGTTTTACAGCCAATCCTAGCACAGGACAGTTCTATTCTGCGTGGGGGAGTATCAAGACTCTTGAGAAGAACGAATATGTGCAATCCAGGGGTAGGCCCATTTATTATTCTTTGACAGAGACTGGACTAGAGGTTGCACAGATTTTGAAGAAAGTCGAGGAGGAACAGAAAGACGATAGTCAAAATGGGATGTCGAGCTCTCCAGTGCTAGAACGAATTCAGCGAAACGATACGATCAACGTCGAGAGGATAGATACATGGATGCCACCATTGAATACCGTTTCGGGGAGCTCGACCAACGTGCAAAATGTGCCTCACGAAATATGGAGTCCGGGCTCCTATGAAATAGAGCTGGTGGTGGACAATCGAGAAGTGCGATCTCGCGAACAACGCGACTTTTTCTCGAACCAATTGACCAATCACGGGGTGCAGACAGGAGTCAAGGCGTTGACTGTGGGCGATGGGGTATGGATTGCGCGCCACAAGGAATCAGGAAAGGAGGCTGTTCTGGACTTCATCTTTGAGCGTAAACGTCTGGACGATTTTGCATCGTCTATCAAGGATGGCCGTTTCTTTGAACAGAAGTCCCGACTTATTCGGACAGGTATTAAAACAGTGTTTTACATTGTCGAGGAGCAAATGGCGAGCGATGTGTCTCGGTTCAGCGAGGCTATTCAAACGTGTATTTCCATGAGCATCACGAACTCCGGCTTCCACGTGAAACGCACCAAAGACAGCGATGGAACGGTTCATCTGCTAACGTCTCTTTCCAAAAAGATACACAAATTCTACAAACAGCAGACGCTGTTGGTCCTGGAGCCTCGTGATCTCAAGTCGCAGCATGAATATGGACAGCTACTGACACATATTTCGAACCAAAACCCACAACACCAATGCGTCTACAATTTCGGTACATTCCAGTCACTGCTCTCAAAGTCCAACATGGTTTCTGTGCGCGAGATGTTCATCCGAATGCTCATGACCATCAAAGGAGTCTCGCTGGATAAAGCTATTGCCATCCAGATGCACTACAAAACTCCCAAAAGATTGATTGACAGCTACAACACCTGGCCTGACGACAAGTCGCAGATGATACACGAGGCCCTCAAAGACCATGTCGGGAACCGTAAAGTCGGACTCGCATTGAGCACCAAGATCTTCGAGGTCTGGGGTAAAAGTTAGAGCGGAAGATCGACAACACCTCGCACCGACCACGATGGAGCCCAAAAACAACACGCGGAACGTACAAAAAAAATACCAGAGTGACAGCACTCAACGTCTAAAAAGAAAAAAGAGTTCCAGGTACTCACACTGAGGGGGATTCTTGCGTGTTCCTGCAAATAACTTTCCTTGAATTTTAATTGCCCCAAAGGCTATTGTGAGATCGTCTGGAGTGCATCAATCCGTGGTTCAAAATACCATTATTTCGGCGTTGTACAGTTGATGAAACAATACGTTCATGTGGGCCACCAAGACTCTGAAATATCGAACGAAGCAGAAGTTTCGGAGCGCTGTTCTGTTAGCAGCGCTGGCAGGAATTATTCTGTTTTTTGTCGCTCAATCATTTTTTAGACACAATCACGAGGTTTCCACAATACCAAATTCTGTGGTAGTCAATGACGATGTACCTCACACTCCAAACACTAAAAAAACCGCCAAAGAGCTTTTGGCAGCCAAGAAAAAGTCACAGGGTAGCATATATGACAACCTCAATGATGAAGATCGTGAGAAAATGAAATTCATCAACAAGCCGTCCAAGGAGGATCCCATGGGCCTAAAACTAGAATTGGGAATCAATTTCTACAAGTCAGTGTTCGACATTCTCGAAAAAGGAAAGCCCAAGGTGGCTCCCCTGACGAAATATAAATCTACAGAGCGAATTTACCACGCTGGATACGAGGTTGTTGGGGACGGCCCGTCCCTGTCAAAAGACTATCTGGCCAGTTTCCTACAACTCTCTAGGGCCGAGGTCGACTCCATGAAGAAGAGCCACGCTTATGTGGTACGGAATTTGCCAGAAACGTATCCAGCTGGTCTCTATTCCGGGGACGGTGTGGTGTACGTGGGAGGTGGGAAATTCAACTGGCTTGCTCTTCTTTCCATCAAGACGCTCAGATCCGTTGGATCCAAGCTCCCTGTCGAAGTGCTTATTCCAAAACTGGAGGAATACGAGCTTGATCTCTGTTCTACCATCTTTCCTGCCCTTGACGCGACTTGCATTTACATGCCCAAACAGCTTGGCGAGGAGATCAGTAGCAAGTTCTCCTTCTACGGCTACCAATACAAAGCGCTAGCGTTAATGCTCTCCAGCTTCCAAAATGTGCTGCTCCTAGACGCAGATAACACCCCATTGCATGCACCAGATACATTATTCCATTCAGAGCCTTTCAAGAGTTCTGGAATGGTGATCTGGCCTGATTACTGGAAACGGTCCACTTCTCCAGCCTTCTACGACATTGTCAACATTGAGATCGACGAGAGCCAGAGAACAAGCTTCGGCTTCCAAGAGTACGGAAAACAGGTGATTCCAAACTCTCCTCCACATCAGCCTCCTCCTCTGCATCAGCTGAAAGGTGCCATTCCAGATCCTTCGAGCGAGTCCGGCCAGCTGATGATTTCCAAGAAGACTCACTCCAAAGCAATGATACTCTCATTATACTATAATACTTACGGGCCGAAACATTTCTACCCCTTGCTATCGCAAGGATCGGATGGAGAAGGAGACAAGGAGACTTTTATTGCAGCAGCACATGTTCTCAAGAAACCATTTTACCAGGTGAGGAAAATCATCAAGAGCATTGGGAGATGGGTCAATTACGAGTTCACAGGAAGTGCCATGGGTCAATTTAATGCACACGAAGACTTCGAGCTGTACCAAAAGTACAAGAACTCAGACGAGGAGGTTTCAGAGATCCCAAAGCTGCTATTTTTGCATTCCAACATTCCTAAACTGGACCCTTGGGCTTTGAAGGTGGACGGGGATATTTACGACCCTGCGACCGGAAAACGAGACCGTTTGTATGGAACCGGATATTTGGATGCTCTCGGGTTTGATTTTGAGCTTGTGCAATGGGAGAATATGAAGTTCTTCATCTGCGACCTGAAGTTGTATCCTCAAATGTTTGCTGAGCGAGAAATTGATCACGACGAGCTGTGCTCAGAGATCAAGGCCCATTTAGATTACTTGGTCAGCACGACCAATAAATGATACATTCAGTTCCATTTCGCTCGTTCTATTAGTATATAGAATAGATGTAATTTTAAGCTCAAAATTTGCACATGTTGGGATGTAAAATGTAGAGCAGGTCGTTCCAGTCGTCGATTGCGAGGAACTTGACAAACTTGGCCTCCTGTTCGCGAATCGGATCGTTTATATCGTACACCTTATAGCCAAGTCGCGTTAATGTTGGAATTGCCGACCCTCCTTTCATGATGATTGCCTTATCGCAATACACCATAGCAAGTACATCGGTAGAAGAATCTCCAACGTAAATGGTCTTTTGCATACCTGCTATCTCCTTCACATGTATCAATTTGTCGTAACCAGTACGTATATCGAAATTCGGATTGGTCTCCCCGGTGAGGATATCATTAGAGTCCATTTCGAACTCGTTGACCACGATCGCATCAGGTTGACGACCGTAATTCTGGAAATACTTGCGAATCATAAGACCTGTCCAATTTATACTAAGAACACTGAAGAGCATGTCTGTATCGCTGATTTTCCTGTAGAAATCGTAGAATCCGTTTCTGATTGGTATTTGAAGAGACAACGACTCAATCGTTGATTTACTTATTCCTTTGAACACTTTTAGTCGAACAGCCTCATTAAGCGAGCTCTTCTCGCTCTCCTTAACAGCCCGTTGATACTTTATTTCCTTCTCCAAGCATCCCCGACTGCTATACGCTTTTCCAGGCAAAACCTCGGTCTGGAATCTGCGAAGACTGTCCATGTACACTTTGAAGAAATAATCAAAATTGTGCTCTGAAGTTCTCCCCAAAACATCAAAAATCAACGACATCGTATCCTTTGCAGTAATCGTATCATCCCAATCGCTTATTATTCGATTGAATCCCGCAAAAGTCTTTGATAAATGCTGATAGTTCTGTGCTTTATTCATGAGCGGTTGAATAATTTTATTAGTGTATATATTTTTCTAACCGTGTGAAGCACTGCCCAAGTTTTTTCACCACCGATTCTGGTTTCTGTTTGGTCTTCTTTGAAATTCGTTGTGATACTGTCCTTGACGATTTCCGTTCCCATATCCTTGATTGTTATAGTTATTGTAACCACCGTTGTTCCTGTTATTTTGGTAGCTGTTATACCCCTGGTGATTATTCTGGTAGCCATTGTATCCCCGATTATATCCCTGGTTCTGGTAGCCCTGATTCTGATAACCTTGATTATACTGCTGATACGATTGACTCTGGGACTGTTCCTGATACATCTGGATAAAGCTCTTATAGCCACCAACACGCAGACTGTAGATACTGTCACCATGTGGTCCAATATGTGGTCTGTAGTCAATATCGTGCTTGGTTTGGAAATTCCTGTTGTTCCTGTAGAACTTGTTGGAACTATAGCTGATTTGGTCTTTATCTTGCTGGGTAAGCATTTTCAGATGTGGGATGTATCCCGCAAGAAGCATCGACTTACTAGCAACTTTGGCTGGCATTCTGTAGTCCACAATCAAGTACGTATCATTGGAAATATTGCAGTAGAGATCAGTAGCCACATCCAGATCGTAAGTGAGCATAGATTTGGGGTTGAATTTCTCCATTCTGGAAACCCTACCTGCAACTCCTGAATTGCTGGCATGTGTGATAAGCTCTTCCGAAGAGTCTGTTTCGTATAATTTCAAAAATCTCTGGAAGTGCTTGTTTTTGCGTCCCAGAAATAAAACTTCGTTTCGGTTCGTATTGCGAGTGATTTCGTATTCTGTGAGCTCAGAATATTTGGCCCTGACGGTCTTGAGGAGTCGATTTTCGTCAATAAAAGGCAAAAGACAGATTCCCTGCCATGCCATCTTGGCACCATTCATGTCGATCTTGAAGTCCGTAGGATAGAAATCAATAATGTCTGAGTCTGGCTCAGACATTAAAGGACGAAACACTTCTGGAAGATTATGACCGGAAGCAGCTGGCAACACACTCATCAGCTGCTCAAATGGTCTGAACGGGGTCCCCAGCTTGAACTCGACCTTGATTTCACTCAAGTTCACAAAATCAGCTGCAAATGGAGCATAATGGTAAGGATAATACCAGTTCCAAGACGGACATCCCTGGAAATAATATAGCAATGCCCACGAAATACCCTCCACATAGCACCTGACCATGTCTTTTCTAATTCTCTCAAGTTCCTGTTCGTCTGTAGTGCCAAACTTGGATTGATAGTACCGGTTCTTATAGCCTGGCTCCCATAGTCTGATTGCATCAGTAGTGTCAATAACTTCTGCATCAGAAGAATTGGAACTTGCATCGAACGCAACAGAAGCAGGTCTTTTCTTCTCAGACACGTCAATCGGCTCAGTGATCTCGTTTTCTTTGATAACACTGACAGCACTGGCTTCGGGATTATCCAAAGCTTGTTTCAAAATATCTGCCACATTTTTATTGGCAGCATTTGCTTTTGAAATGGTGCTGATATTTTGGACAATCTCGCTGTTGCTCATCTTTAAACCACCTGCAGTCTTACCTGTAGTCAGACTAGTGAGCGTCATATTTTGAGAAGGATTAATTGGCGCCTTTTCTTTTCCCTTGGTCACTGTCTTCAGCAGCTGGTTTTTCAGCGCATTTGTTTGCTCACGTTCCACTCGGCGTCTCTTATCGTTCTCCTCTCTGTTTCTCTCCACCTCGTACCTTTTCTTGAAAATATCATCTTCTTTTTGGGACAGATGATGCATCAGAGTCTCCACTCCTTCCAAGTTCAGACGGCCGTCTGTAGTCAAGTAGTCCTTCATTGTTGGCAACACACGTTTCCAGATATCAACCAGGGTATCGATTCCGTTGTCACGCACATCCAACGAGGGGAGATGAGGTAGGAAATCGTTACCAACGAAGAAACACATGAAAACCCAGTCGTCAATTGCCCTTTCAAGATCGAATCTGAACGAAAGTCTTGGAATGTTCAGTTCGACTTCCAAATACTCCCTCAAAATACTGACATGTAGCCACAAGAACGGTTTCTTTCGATCGGCATCCTGCAATCTCTGTTTAGTGGCCTCATCCATATTGACGTGGTCAGCAAGTTTGAGCTGTCTTTGAGCCTGATCCTTAGCAAAAACGTCCTCACGCAAAACACGGAAATGCGGCTCGTGTGTGGCAAGTCCCAAAAAGATCAAGTCGGCGTCCAACCCGTAGATACAATGTGATGTGTTTGGACTGTATTCAGGATCCGATCTTTGCGATCTAATAAAGTTCATGATCTTATGCTCTCCTTCTCCAGGAACTGTGGCATCACTGATAATCACCTGCAAACTAGCCCAGCCAGGATCACTGGCCAGTTTGTACGCAACCCAGTACCTCAAAGACTGGGCAAGGATGTCCATGAACGGAGTACCTGGGGTGATGGAATTGGAGTCCCAGGACTTTTTACCCTTGACAGCCATGTCGATCTCCTCGCCACGCATCTCCTTTTCGTGGAGCTGGCGCTCGAGCTCCTCCTGGGCAAGGGCAGCATCGCGGGCAGAACGGAAACGTCTGGACCGCTGCTGGTTCATCTTGGCACGCGGGGCGACTCCGTCCACTGCAATCATAAGCAGTTTCCGAGGCCGGGCCATATTAAGCACTCGATCAGTGTATCTGAAAATCTCCACCATCATCTCGGCCTCTGTTTCTGGAGGAGGCTTGTTCTCTGGGTGGGAACAAGGGTGGACAATTCCGTTCATGTCCAAATAGAGATTATCAAGTTCTCCATTAGGGTTTGGGTTGGAGTACTGCACGGGTTGTTCAATATCGCCAACCATCACGGGATCCTCCTCAATGACGGGCGAAATGATTTTCGGATACTTCCGCGAGAGCCATCTGAACAGTGCAGGAACTCCCATTTCTCGTGAATAATAAAAAAAAAATCAATATAATTTTCCTGATTATATCAGCCAAAATAAAATAAAGAGGGGACTTTTGGCCAAGCACATTATGAATCGAATAAAATATGGACGAAGGTATCTGAGCAGCCAAAAAATCCCATTCCTACATGATTACTCACATGGTCCCAGCTCAATTCAGTACCGTTTGCCTTCAGATGCTCATCCAGCTGCCCCTTCCAGCCATTCCAATATCATCAAGTATGTTTTGCAAATGGGTGAGATACCTGGATTTGACTGGCCAGAAAACCAAAAACTGTTCAATAAATATCCATTAACTACAGCCAGACGTCTCAATAAGCAGTCAAAAAGACCCACAGGGGTGAAGATGCTCGCTTCAGATTTTATCGAAGACTCTTTGTACAATTCCAATTACGGCTATTTCTCTAAGGAGGCCGTCATTTTCCAGCACGCAAACCCTGTTGAGTTCCACAAGCTAGCAGGCCATGACGAGTTTATGCAAAAATGGATAGGTGAGTACGAAAAATATGATCGTCAGATGCTTGCTAAAATGGATCAGGAAACCAAGAAAGAGTTTCATTTGACAAAGCCTTCGCTGCAGTTATGGCACACCCCAACAGAGTTGTTTCAGCCGTTCTACGGCGAGGCAATTGCTCGCTATTTATTAGTCAACTACAAGTTGAATCAGTACCCATACAACGACCTGATCATCTACGAGATCGGAGGAGGAAATGGTACTTTAATGACCAATATTCTAGATTTTATCCAAAGCAGCCATCCGGAGGTGTACGAGCGGACGCGATACAACATTGTGGAGATATCGTCGCGACTGTTCGACAAGCAGATCAGACGCAAAAACAAACACAGTCAAAAAGTCCAGCTGGTGAACAAATCGATCTTAGAGTGGTCTGATCTGGTGTCAGACCCCTGTTTTGTCGTGGCAATGGAGGTCTTCGACAACTTGGCACACGACGTTGTGCGGTATGATATAGAAACTCACCAGCCCTACCAAGGCTATGTCTTGATTGACGAGCATAACGACTTTAAGGAGATGTACTCCCCGAAACTGGATCCTTGGACTCAGCATTTTCTACAATTGCGTGAACAGAGTGATTTCCCGATCTCGAGTTTGAAAAAGCATCCTGTGAACCAGTTTGGGTTTATCAAGAATCTGAAAAACACCTTTTATCCTCTGAAAAACCATCTCACCGAGCCCGAATATATTCCTACGCGATTGCTCAAGCTGCTGGAGGTTCTCGGTAAATATTTTCCAAGCCACCAGCTAGTGTCCTCGGATTTTTCGAGTCTGGAAAATACAATCCCCGGATTCTGTTCGCCTGTTGTGCAGACAATGCACCAGGATCGAATGGTAGGTGCAGACAGCTACATGGTGAATCAAGGCTACTTTGATATTATGTTTCCTACAGATTTTAAGGTGGTCAACGAGCTGTACAGACTGGTGATTGGGAAACTGAGCACCACAAGCACACACGCCGAGTTCCTTAAAGTATGGGGAGATATCGAGAGCACCACCACCAAGAGTGGAGAGAATCCGATGCTGGATCTGTATTCCAACGCGTCTTTTTTATATAGCTAGAAAAAAAATGACGTATTTTTCATCTCGACGCACAATTACGTCTAAAAAATAAAAAAAGTACTTCATCTATGCATAAAAAAATGCAGGTCAGACTTTCTTTTAGAAGCCAGGCTAAGTGACCTTCGCTGAAAAGAGATTGAAGATTAAAATTTTTCTCCAGCCTAATGAAGTCCCTTAGCACCAAAGAAACAGGTGAATTTGTGGACAACGTGTCCCAGTCGTCTACCGACTCAAGCAAAAACGGACTGTTTTCAGTCTCCGATAGCTACCAGACCAAAAGACACCTGAAATCCAGACATGTCCAGCTGATTGCAATTGGAGGCTCTATTGGAACAGGTTTGTTCGTCACCATTGGGACCGGACTGGTCCACGGAGGTCCTGCTTCGCTCTTGATCGCCTTTACTTTTTGGACCACCATTATTCTGATGCTCACTTCCGCTATTGGGGAGATTGTTTGCTACCTTCCAACAGCTTCTCCATTCATCGAGATGGCTGGACGCGCTGTTGATGAAGCTGCAGAGTTTGCCAGTGGCTGGAATTTCTTCCTAGTGGAAGCTCTGTACATTCCGTTTGAAATTACCGCATGCAATACCATGGTGCATTTTTGGAGAGACGATTATTCTCCAGGAATTTCTTTTGCTGTCCAGATAGCGCTTTACATTATCTTCAATATTTGGACTGTCAGATGGTACGGTGAGAGCGAATTCTACCTCTCGATCACCAAACTCATTCTGGCCATTGGACTGCTTTTGTTCACCTTCATTGTCATGGTTGGTGGAAACCCGCAACATGATGCCTTTGGCTTCCGCAACTTCAATATTTCGCCTTTCGCCGAGTACGTGACGACCGGATCTCTTGGTAAGTTCGAGGGCTGGCTCGCAGCATGGGCCAAGGCTGGTTTCGTCTGCGTTGGACCCGAATACTTGTCCATGGTGGCCGGAGAAGCAAAAAACCCACGCAGAACCATGAAGACCGCATTCAAGACTGTCATTTACCGTCTGGCCCTCTTTTACATTGGAGGTTCGCTCTCTGTGGGAATCCTGGTTGCCTGCACCAACCCTGACCTCCTGGATGCCGTCAACAACGGAACCAGTGACGCTTCTGCCTCGCCATACGTGATTGCTATTCAGAATCTGAATATCAGCGTGCTGCCACATATTATCAACGTGGTGATCATTCTGAGTGCATTTTCCGCTGGAAACTCGTACTACTACTGTGCCTCCAGACAACTGTACTCGCTGGCCAAGCGTGGCTTTGCTCCACGTTTCTTCTGCTTCTGCAACGGCAACGGTATCCCGATCTTCGCTACAGCTTTCACCACCATTTTTGCTCTGCTGTCGCTGCTCCAACTGGGACAGGGCTCTGCGGTCGTGCTGAACTGGATCGTCAACCTGTGTACAGGAGCCCAGCTGATCAACTATGGATGGATGACCATTACTTACATTGGATTTTTCAACGCTTTAAAGGCCCAGGGAATCGAAAGAAAGTCCCTGCCTTACAGATCGTATTTGCAACCATATTCCATTTACATTGTGACATTCTTTGTTTGGATCCAGATATTTGTCATTGGATACACTGTTTTCCTGCCTGGATGGTGGGCGATCTCCGATTTCCTGTTCTACTACCTCATGATCTTTGTCAATGTGGCCCTTTTCGTTTTCTGGAAGCTGTTCAAGCGCACCAAGTTTATCAGGGCAGCAGAGGTCGACCTGGTGACCGGATTGGACGAGATCGAGGAACACGAGATCGAAATAGCAGCAGAGACCGACGAGATGTCCCAGAAATGGTACTCTTCTATCGTGTCGTGGATTCTTTAGACAGTATTACAAATAGTTCATACATAGAAATTTCTAGACGCATTTTTTTCCAACTCTTTTTCTAGAAAAATCTGGGGTAAATTCTAGGCAGTGTTACGGCTCCCTATAAGAGGCGAACATAAGCTCCCAAGATATCAATCATTATCAGAATGCTACTTGTTTCGCCACATTTGTTCGATTACGCACAATATCCACTTTACCACGCCAGACGCCGCGTCCAGCCTACAGTGCGTCACTTGGAAGATAACGATTACTACTATCTGCTATTTGAGGCCAATTGTCAGAGACCCATGTTTGAACAGTACGAGTTCGAAGTTCGTGGCAGACAGCTACGTGTGAGCTGTGCAGAGGATGATTTCTACAGAGTGTTTGACTTGCCTGAGGATGCAAATGTTCGCGACGATTTGGAGCTGCGTATGATTAATGGTTCGCTTTTGGCAGCTATTAGAAAACGTAAAGTGGTGAGAATCCACATAGGGTACAGCGATAGGCCACAGAGAGAGTTAGCTCGTCCATTGGCACAGCAGATCGAATTACAGAGACAACTCCAAGCACAGAGACAGGCTTTACTGCAGCGGGCGGCCGAGGCAGTTAATGAAACGTTTGTCAGATCGCAGACTGAGGAAAGCCATGAGTCTCCATTGCAGCAAGAACCTAGCAATTCAGTTCAACCGGCCCGTCCTATCATTGAGAAGCCAGTCGACGACGCCCTCAAAAACTACAACACGCTGAAAAGACACACCAGCATCTCACGTACATTTTCGCCTACTGTCGAGGATTTGCAGGATGAAGAGTTTATGTAAAGAAGTATAGTTTTTGTGGCGATCTATAAATAAATATTGCTCATGACTTTAGGGACCCAAACCGGGCATCACATGATTGTCGCATTCGACTTTGAACCAAATATATTCCGAAGACAAGGAATTTGATAAGCTCGACTCGGAAACGCAAGACGAGACTCTTGAGAGCTCTGGAATTAGCAGATTTGGCTCCTCATTTAGATTTTGCGTCCAGTAGCCACAGGGTAAAGACTTTTTGCGTAAAAACGTGTTCAGCATTGCATGACGTGCATTTGGACAGTGCCGAAGTAGTAGAGCTGGATTTTTGGGGAAAACGTATTTTGGTAGATACTTTTTAGTTCGGGGCTCGGCGCTCGATCCCAATTCGGGAATCGACATCACTTGGACCCCACCTTGGTCAACAATCGTTTTTCGCCGTAGTTTTGTTATCAGTCCAAAAGACAAATCATCGACCAAAGTCGTCACTCCTCCAATGGATGTCATAATAAAGTCGTATGCAATTCCTAATTTAATTTTGCCCTTTTTAGGCCCGAACTAAAAAAATGCTTACATAACCGAGGGAGCAAACGAGAACATGCTCGACTGTCGCACAATTATCGGGCTGGACTCGCTTGAAAATATACTGTCCTTGACATCTGGAATCTCTAAGACTGACGAGTCCGCAGTGGACACCGATGTCTGGTCGTCCATTATGCTGTTGGTATCGCTCTCGTCTGTGCTGATGTAATCAGATATAATGGAGTCGAGCAGACTCTCTTTGCGTTTGTGGTTCGCTGCAGGCTTGGCGAGCTGGTCGATATCAAGTTTGAGTTGGATGCGCTGTCCAATAGCAGACTTGAGGTACTGGGACCACAATGCGACAAGCTGATCTGACGCAGGCTTGGGTGCCGGATCGACCAGGTTTTCGTGGGATTTGCGGATCAGGTTCTCCATATTATTGGCTGTCTTGATGCTTCTTGTGCGGGGAAGGAGTCTGACAGTGGAAGAGCGCGAGATTGGAATTGGTGCCGAGATCACCAGCGCAGGTTTCTGCTTGGTTTTTCTCCGGCTCCACAGACGATGGTGGCGGATATTTCGCCATTTCTGCGCGCCGCGAAGCTTCAATTTACGCAGAAGCTCTTTGATGCTGCTGAGCCAGCCTACTTTGCGTCTCACAGCGTTCGATCGACGCAATGAGTCGATAGGAGGACGCTTAAGTCTCGTGCTCAGCTGTCGACGTAGAGACGGAGCCCTGCTGCCGAGGAATGGCACTATGGTGGTATCAACTAGTTGTGCCGAGTCTGCGCCCAATGAAATAGACGAGGACGCCCGCGAGCTGTTGTCTCCGTCAAGAAGACGCTGCAAAATCTGACTGTTTCTGATATCCTGCACGTTATCGACTCCCCAGTTGGAAGTTATTGTAAGTCTGTTGGTAGACGGTCTCAGCGAGCCAGCCGACTTGTACGGATTGGCATAGACGGCCGTAACTGCAGAGGTGGATTTCTGGTGTGTTCTGAAACCACTGGAGTGCACTGATTGCTCGTAGATCGAGGAGCTGGTGCTCTGGACATCATCATCGATAATAGCAGTGCGGTCCTGAACAAGAAGCTCAGAGGCCACAGTGTCGTAACTGGAGCCCGAAGGATGTCTGTGGGAGGAAACCATGGTTGGAAGAGTCCAGAGAAGGCTGCAGCATCCATACTTATATCTGCAGATGGCTGGTTTATTATGTCAGCTTAGTTAAGCGAGAGAATTACGTAATTAACGGTGATATTATTTTTCTATTGGAAGTATCTTGGTTCATCGAAAACGTGGAAGCGGTGCTCGCGGACGCCGTCGCCGTAGAACATCGACGGGAATCTCATATCCTGGTCGACCTTTTCTTCCTGGACGCGGGTCTGGGAGTAGGTCTCGTCGTGAGTTCCGTGGGGTATCACGAACTTTCCGACCTGCACCTCAGTGTCTGTAATTGTTCCTCTGCTGATTCTCGCGTAGCCTGTTCTTTTCATCTTCTTGTACAGGATGTACTCGCACCAACGGTCGTCGTCGGTCGCGTCGATATCGTGCATTCCCGATTTTGGGCTCACGTACGTGTTGTAGTTTCCTTCTAGTGGATTGGTGACCAGATAACTCAGCAGCACCATTGGCCGGTCCGAGCTTGCCATAATGTCTGCGACTCCCAGGCTTTGCAGTCTGCGGTCTTCCACGTCCTCCTCCTGTCCCGAATGGAACACAACAACGTCGATCAGCTCTCCGTAGCAGTCTAGTGTGGCGTGGATGGCCGGGGCCAGTTCTCCAACTGGCGATGGCAGCAGATGATGGGTCGAGTTGATGATCGGGAACTTGGACAGCAGAGCGGCCCCCCATGTGTGTTTATTTGGGCCAGGCCCGAAATCCACGTACATCTCGAGCTCCTCTGCGATTCTCTGTGTCAGATCTCTATTACCCATGATAATTCTCTGGGTGTCGGACTCCAGAAGACCAACAACGTCCAGTTCGAGCTCTCTAATGAGATCCCGCATTCTGTGTTCTGAGGCCCACATGTCGTTGTCCAGTCCAAAGTGGATAGTCCAGATTCCTGCGGTCATGAGTCTGGACTTCGGATGGTATGGCTGGGGTTTGTCGAACTGGAATCTGGTGAATGCGACAAAACACGATAGAATCGTCAACAGAATCATGTGGTTGGCCAGCTTCTTGAGAATAAGACGCACCTGTTTCGTGTTGGTCTCGCCAGACTGGTAGTTGTAAACTAGACCAACAATCATAGCCACACTCACACCAAGAACGATGTCTGTTCTTTCCCTTAAAATTGGCCCTCCAGGCACAAACGCATAGGCAACAACCCACACGTGCATGAGCGACAGTATAATAGTGAACAGGAACGAGAGCGAGAACACGAGAGCAAGACGGCCGGTCTTGGCCACTTGGTGGAAACACAACGGAGTAATGTAGCACAGCCATAGAGCATATGCCATGCCTCCAATATAGCCAAACCATCCGTTGAAACAGTAGAGCACGACTGCACCCATGACACCTGCGTAGGTGACCATTCTGTAGGAATCAGGCTTGTAAAGTCCCAGGAAAGCTCCCAGACACATGGTGACCAAGGTGACGGCACCATGAGGAACTGGAATTGGTCCGCGGATCGGGTATCCTTCCCAGTTCCACAGAATAATGGTCGAGGAGTCGGTGAGCATGGCACTGATGGAAAAAATGAGAGAGCCAAAACCCATAGCTGTCAGCAGCGTGGATGGTTTTCTGGTAAGTTTTTCGGAGTCTGGCGAATCCACAGGTGCTGGAAGTTTGGTGAACATTGCGCTCAGCAAGCCAACAACAAGTCCAGTCAGGTTCCATCCTCCTGTGTCCTTGTTCATGATTGGCCAGATCGGGTTGTTTGTCCAGAAGGCGAACTTGGCGATGGCAGAGAGAACCAGACCCAATATGAAAGTCGTGGCGTATGTTTTCACAGAGGTAGCGTCCTTTTGTTTTCCCAAAGTCCAGATATCGCAGCTCAAGGAGATCATGCCAAAGCCGATACCTACACTGGTGATCATCAATCTGGAGGCAGGATCGGTCACGAGGTACGACCCCACGCCCAGTAGACAAGAGAGTGCCTTGAAAAACTGGGGGACACGGGCGACAAAAGCTGCTAGTCCGGGAACAGCCAGCAACAGTGGCGACAGAAGCGTGACACACGCAGCCTCATAGCCCGAAATTCCCATATGCCATAGAGGGAAGTACCAGATGAGCAAGAATAGCGACGAGTATGTCGACCAGAAGATAAATGCATTGATAGTGTCGATGGTGAGCTGGAACATAGTACCACTGAAATGAGTGGACTTTGGTTGAAGCTTTGGGTTTTTAGAGGCTAATTCCGAGGTCTTGGAGAAGTTTGCAGTGAAGAAAGAGTCCTTGGCAGATGTAGGGGCGATCTCGATTGTCAACTCCTTGAAGTCTTTGATGGACCAGGCATCGAAGCCGACGTCGAGGAAAATCAGCGACCATTCGCACAGAGCATAGTATGAATAAGCCCCGGCAACTCTGTGGACCTTGTGTTGGAGGAAAAGGTAGATCAGGGGAACCAGCATGAAGAAGAAGGCAAACGCAGTATATTTTCTGCAGCTTCTGATCTTAGATCCAGGAGGTGAGAGCTTGGTGACAGCCAGGTCCCATGGAATGGTGAGAACGATATAGGAGATCATGAAAATGTCATGGAAATCGTGATCGTCAGTCGAGGTGATATACACCCAGCCTCCACAGGTGACGGTTCTGACAAGTCCCGACACGAGGCCGAATTTCGGCAAAACTGAGTTCGGCTTATAGGACACAATATAGTTGACGAACAGAAGCAAAAACCGAGGCCCAGCAGTCAGAGCAATCAGTATCTGGAAAATTGAACGTTCCGGATACCTGTCGCCAATAGTGGCCGACACGCTGGGGAACCACTCGTCGGGGTATCCATAAAACTCATTTTGCACGATCTTGTGAAAATGGAGCGAATATCCAACACAGAGCGCTGCAATGAACGCAGTCAGCGAGCAGACAGTGTGGGCAATTGCAATGATCTGCGCGTTGAACTGGAGAAACGGTACGGCAACAGATGACTCTGGCATTGAAAAAGAATCTTTTGACAAGAGAACAGAAAAACAAATCTCCTAATTAGATCGAGCTCGACATCCGTACACCCCAGATTCTACCCGAGATATTTCAAGGATTTATTTAAATTCTTTACCCCTCAAAAAATGGCAAGTAAGTGTGCTTTTACGGAAACTAACAACAGTCAAACCGTTCAGAGAGTCACCAGACGTTTCGTTTGACGACATAGACTACCGGGATCCGCTGAAGCTCAAACAGGCACAGGAATCGCTCACCAGAGAGCAGTTCATCAAGGTGGAGGTGCTGAAGGTCGTTAGAAAGGCGCTAGAGAACTGTTTCAAGGTCAACGGGCCCAACGCACAGGAGGAGTGTCGCAACCTGGTCGACAAGTATCTTGATCTGCTCCCTGAGAGCAGAATGCAGGGCTATCTTGGCTACCAGCGCAACGATCCCTCCAAATAGGCTAAGCCAATGGGAAGACCGCGCAAGTTGGCGACCCAGGTCCAGTGGGCTGCACTGCACAACCAGACCCGTGCCCCCCATTTATTCTTATTTATTTATTTATTACCGTTCATCCGTGCAATCTCCGAGACTCCGTAATCAGCTAACTTGTCAGGCCGAAAATTCATGTGCAGCATTATGAGGTGATGCCCTAATTACCGAATGCGTCTACCGGACGGGAACATTGCCAGCACATCACGTGGACCTGACGCACCTTGGATGAGGCCTATTGTCGCAGGTCGGGTGATATGCAATCGCAGTCTGTCAATCTAATACATCCGTGCACCGCCTCGGAGAAGAGACGTGCTGGGATTTTTGATATAAATAATTGTCATGACCCCCTAAAAAGTTTCGGAAAACATTGTTTCGTTCTATTATAAAAATAATGTCTCTTGCTAACAAGCTATCAGTGAAGGATCTCAACTGCTCTGGAAAGAGAGTGTTCATCAGAGTTGACTTTAACGTTCCTCTCGATGGAGACAAGATCACCAATAACCAGAGAATCGTTGCAGCTTTGCCAACCATCAAGTACGTGTTGGATCAGAAGCCAAAGGCTGTCGTTCTGGCCTCGCACTTGGGCAGACCAAACGGAGAGGTGAACCAGAAGTACACCTTGAAGCCAGTTGCTGCTGAATTGGAGTCTCTGTTGGGCCAGTCTGTCACTTTCTTGAGCGACTGTGTTGGACCAGAGGTCGAGTCTGCTGTCAATGGCGCAGCTGCCGGCTCGGTGATTCTCTTGGAGAACTTGAGATTCCACATCGAGGAAGAAGGCTCTAAGAAGACTGCCGAGGGCAAGGTCAAGGCTTCCAAGGAGGATGTCGAGACTTTCAGAAAGCAACTCACTGCTTTGGCTGATGTGTATGTCAACGACGCTTTCGGAACTGCCCACAGAGCCCACTCGTCCATGGTCGGATTTGAGCTCGAAGACAGGGCTGCTGGATTCCTGATGGCCAAGGAGCTGGAGTACTTCTCCAAGGCTTTGGAGAACCCGGTCAGACCATTCCTGGCCATTCTCGGAGGTGCCAAGGTCTCTGACAAGATCCAATTGATCGACAACCTGCTCGACAAGGTCGACATGCTGATCATCGGTGGTGGTATGGCTTTCACTTTCAACAAGATCCTCAACGACATGAAGATCGGAAAGTCCTTGTATGACAAGGCTGGAGCCGAGATTGTTCCTAAGCTGATGGAGAAGGCCAAGAAGAACGGCGTCGAGGTGATTCTGCCTGTGGACTTCGTCACTGCTGACGACTTCTCTCCAAATGCCAACGTTGGCTACGCCACTTTAGAGGAGGGTATTGCTGACGACCTCGAGGGATTGGACGGAGGCGAGAAGTCTCTCAAGCTTTACGCCGAGGCCATTGCCAAGGCCAAGACCATTGTCTGGAACGGTCCTCCAGGTGTGTTTGAGTTTGAGAAGTTTGCGAACGGAACCAAAGGAATGTTGGAGGCCTGTGTGAAGAGTGCCCAAGCTGGAAACACTGTGATCATTGGAGGTGGTGACACTGCCACTGTTGCCAAGAAGTTCGGCGGCGCCGACAAGCTTTCGCACGTCTCGACTGGTGGAGGAGCATCTTTGGAGCTTTTGGAGGGCAAGGAGTTGCCGGGTGTTGTTGCTCTGGGCAACAAGGCTTAAAGGTAGAAAAAATAAGTACAATTTAATTATTTTTTTATTTATACATGGAGCGAGGAAAAAGGATCCCATTGAGAGAGATCACTGGGCGACTGGTGACGAATCGGCCGCGTTTTCGGGGTACTGATCGCGTATTAAAACCTGAAAAGCTTGTCATTGGCGCGTCCAAGACCTCGTCGCGGCCGCTGGATGTGGCCAAATTAACCAGATCATATTTGCATAAACAAACACCAAAGCGCGCCAAATCCAACTTGGACGAGATTACTCGTCAGATTAGTATGAAGACCGACAACGACAACGACGAGATGCGTGTTGCGCGTCGAAACAAGACTTTTTCAGGGGTTTTGACTGACCAGGTGAACGATTACATGACCAGCATCCACTCAATGAGCGCAGTTTTGGGGTACGATCAGCCGATCTCGACAGATCCGTTGCCTTGTGTGACAGTGAAGAGAGTGAACGAGATCAGTTCGTTTTTGAGACTGGTCGAGCTGGAATCGGGACGCATGGTGGCATTGGCGTGTTTCAAGCCGGTATTTGATATTAAAGTCAAGCCCAACGATCAAGTGCATTTGGGCAACGCGGTCTACGAGATTCAGCACGAGCAGACATGCATCAAATGCTATTATCGATGGTATAAAGTGATACGACGCTAAGTACAGGCTTTGGCTCTAATTTGATCCAGCTGGGTCTGATATTTCTCCAGCACGAACCCAGGAGCCATTTCCAGATATGGGAGGAATTTGTCCACGAACTCCCTGCACTGGACAGCAGGAGTGGAGGGTTTTTGCAGGAACTTGATTGCCTCTTGGAGCACGACAAAGTCCTGGCGTTGGAGCGCTGTTTCCATGACTTTGAAGAAATACACCCAATTGCCGCGATTTCCGTACACTGTGAGGAACAGAACGTCCATTTTGGTCAAGAACATCTGGTCCTGCGGCTTCTGGAACACCGAATGGCACACCGTGTACAGCTTGTGCACCATTGGCGAGTACTTGAACTGGAGATCTGGCGCATCGGCAGCAGTTTCAAGAGTGGTGAATTGGTTGTTGTCTAGCTGTGTTCCTGCCACAACCAAGGTGGGCAGGAGTTTTTTCAGTCCCTCGATGGAGATGACAGGGTTGAACGTCTTGAGGATTCGGAAGATTCTGGCGTATCTTCTGTTGAACACCTGTTCTGGGGTGTCGAGTCCGTTGTGGAATTCTGGAGACTGCAGCACGACCTCGACAAGCTTGGTGATCTCTGCAGGAGTCACGAGTCTGCCGTTGGCCAGCTTCGACTTATAGTGGTTTTCGAGCATTTCCAGAGGACAGAGCAACGGGTCTTTGAGATGGAGCTGTTTGAGTTCCTGAAACCTGCTGGTGCGGGAGTCTGTGGAATACGCGAAGCGGCCCAGTTGCAGCAGGATCTGTGCTGGGCTCATCTGGGGCCTCGAGGTGTGCATGAACCTGAACCCGGAGAAGATGCTGTCGTCCTGGCGTGGTTTTTTCCGGTTCTGGTACTTTTCCTTGTCCTGGGCCCACATGGACTCGAGGTCCATGTCCTCGCGCCGCTCCTGGGTGAGCAGATGGACGAAAATGTTGTCCTTTTTGCAGTCGATCATGACCCAGGTGTTTGGAGACGCGCCGTAGTCGTTCATGGCGTAGGAGGGCCCCTTCTTGCCGCGTTTGAGCAGCCGGCGGCGGAACTTGGCGAGCTGGCCCGAGCTGAGAATGCCCTCGTGGGTGGCGAGACTTTTCAGCTGGTGCTTGACGAAGAAGTTGAGCTCGGTGGTGGCCTTCTGCAGGTGTCGGGAGCTCTTTCCCGTGGCGATGATCATGAAGTCGGCCAGCTCCTGCGCGCCCTCGTTGACGAGATCCGCGTCCTGGGCTGTGCGCAGGTCGAACAGCTCGATGTCGGAGACTCCCAGGTTGTGCGACATGAAGTGCAGCACGGGGGCCAGACTGGGAGGCGGGTTGGGAGGAAGATCGGGGATCTGGGGCTGGTTGAGAACAGCAGGCCTGTTGGTGGCGTCGCGCAGATACCACGGGGTGGTGGAGTTGCGCCGGATGGCGGTGCGGGCACGTACCAGGATCATTTGCTGGAAATAGTGTAGTGAATTTTTCAAAACTTGCTGGGCGCGCCACGACCCGTGTGGCACATCTTTTGAAAAAAATAAAGCAGTACGATACGGTTTTCAGGACACAGCACGAGCAATCGCAAGTTGGGTTGGCAGACTAGAACAACCCGGAAATTTGACAACAAGTGTAACAGACCTCTGTGACGTGCTAGAAGAACGCAGAAGGATTTCGGCGACCGTTTTTGCTCGACATATACCTCACAATGTCGAACCAAGAGTCCTCCTTAGATAAGGTGGGTGAGCTTGATTCTGGCTCTGCCGCAGGTCCTGGGACGACCAGCAACGGCACCTATGGCTACGAGTACTCTAACTGGGGGGAAAATGGCGAGTTCAACTACTTCTCGGACCACAATCTGCAGATGGAACTGGGCAATCAGCCTGCGTTTGTGAACTCGTCGCAGTCGAATATGATGTCGCCCGTGAACGTGGGGACTGTGATCACGCCGGCGTCTCCCGCGGAGTACGTGATGCATCTGCAGCAGTACCAGAACATGCTGATGGACCAGGGCGCAAAGGGCGAGAATGGCGCAGGGAGCGGGCCTGGATCTGCGTCTGCGACTGCGGGAGGCCTCCAGAACGGCGGGCCTGGGCAGTTTGTGCCCTTCATTCCCTCGTTCCTGAACCCGCAGACGGTGATGGGCCAGTACCCGAACGCGATGCCGGGGCCGTTCCCCATGCAGCCTGTCCCCCTTGCCTACTCTGTGCCGCCCAAGAACGAGCCGCCGCAGCCGCGCACCAAGGTCAAGCCGTGCGACCACTGCCGGCGCCGCAAAATCAAGTGCGTCATGAACCCGGACTCGCACACGTGCAAGATGTGCCAGAACAAGGGCATGAAGTGCACGTTCAACGAGGCGAGCGCTGGCGGGCTCAAGCGCTCGTTCTCGAGCCCCGAGAACGAGACCAAGCGGCTCAAGTTCGAGGACAGCAACATCGTGCCGCCGCCAGACGTTCCTCTGCGCGACACGCTGCCCATCAAGGACTACGCCACGATGCAGGGCCACTCGCTGCTCAAGAAGACGCTCAGTCTGCAGTATCCGCGCTCGAGCTTCTACGTGGGGCCCACCTCGCTGTACGACACCATTTTCCTCGACAAGGTGACGCTCGACAAGATCGACCAGTTCCAGCTCAACAAGACCAACTCGATCCGGAAGGTGGCGCCGCAGGTGCAGTTCACGCTGCGCGACGACTTCACCGAGGACCTGTTTGAGCGGTCCGAGTGGGACTCGGACTCGGTGGAGCGGTACGTGGCGCCGCACGGACAGGAGCTGATCAACCTGTATTTCCGCACGGTGCACCCCTCGTTCCCGATTTTGCACAAGAAGGTGGTGCTGGAGAAGTACTCGCGCACGCACCGCGAGTTTGGGGCGCCGCTGCTGGCCGCGGTGTACTGTCTCGCGATCCAGTGGTGGGACTACGACCCGCACCTGTCGCAGTTCCCCAAGCCGAACGTGGTGTCGCTGCACAAATTTGCGCTCAAGACGTTCTCGGACGTGATCAACAGGCCCAAGCTCAGCTCGGTGCAGGCAGGACTGCTGCTGCTGCAGTGCCGGGCGGGCGGGTCGCAGGACAACAACTGGCTGCTGTGCTCGCAGGTGGTGGCACTGGCCGAGGAGCTGGGGCTGGGGCTGAACTGCGCGAGCTGGCGGCTGCCGCGGTGGGAGCGCGGGCTGCGCAAGCGGCTGGCGTGGGCCGTGTACGTGCAGGACAAGTGGTCTGCGCTGGTGGAGTCGCGGCCGAGCCACATTCTGGAGGGGAAGAACTGGCTCGTGAAAATGGTGACCGACGACGACTTCCCCGACAAGGGCGACAGCGACGAGAACAAGGAGGGCGCGGCCGACTTCGAGAACGGCGACGCGCTGTTCCGGGAGCTGATCTCGCTCAGCGAGATTCTGAGCGAGATTCTGGACGCCTTCTACACCATGACCAGCATGGAGACCATCACGGCGATCGACGAGGTGCTCAAGCTGGCCAAGCCGCTGCAGCTGCGGCTGCGCAACTGGTACCACTCGCTGCCGGAGACGCTGCAGATGACGAGCGTGCAGCCGCGCAAGTTCAACTCGAACGGGTACCTGCAGCTGGCGTACTTTGCGTGCGAGATCACGCTGCACCGGCGCATCATTTCGAGTCTGCACGCGCAGCGCGCGTCGGTGGCGCCGGAGCTGGTGCAGGTGTGCCGGTCCGCGGCGCAGGCGCGGCTCGCAGCCTCGATCGAGTTCACGCGCAACCTCAAGCCCGAACACATCCAGTCGTTCTGGCAGTCTGCAGCAGTGAACAATTTCGCACTGATTGGCATTTTTGCAACCATTTTGTACGTGACCAGTCGCACGCCCGACGAGGCCAACAAGTACAAACAGCAGCTTTTCGACTATAGATGGGTCCTCAAGGTGAACAGCAAGAGCTTTGAGATTGCGGGCGAGGCGCTGGCCAAGATCGACGGCATGCTGAAAAACATCCCCGGGCTGCTGGACGAGTACCAGGACCCCACCAACGCGGTGCCGGTCGCGGCCGAGCCCGAGCCCTCGTCGAACTCCGACACCTCGCGGAGCGAGCGCAGTGACGAGCGCTCTGAAAAGGAGAGCCCCAAAAGTAGATCTTAATATGTACATTAGCGATAAAACCTGGATATACCTCTACAGATACGTCTTGACCTCGACGTCTGGCCGGGCCTGTTCGCGCGACAAACGCACCCCACGCAGGCCCTGGAACTCGCTGCGCGGCAGCCCAAACAGCTCGAACCGCTCGTTCAGCACGCTCAGCTCCTTCTCGATCTCCTCCACGCCAATCTCGTTCGTGCGCAACTTTGCAATAATGTGCTCGAATTTCTTGAACCTCTGCCTGTAGTTGTCGTCCAGCTCGTCCAAATGGTTCTTCTCGCGCATGATGTTCAGCACCGACGACCCCAGCAGCGTCACCAGGAACATCTGCCAGAACGTCATGCGCAGCGAGCGGCGCACCAGCATCTTCTTCAGGGCGGCCTCCTCCTGGGGCTCCTGGGGCTCCGTCTCGGGCACCGGCTGCCGCCCGACGTGCTGCACGTACGCCGCGGACGGCCGCTGGATCGGAGACGTCGAGTAGCGCCGCGACACTGCGGCTAGTCTGCGTATCATTTGGACACTTTTAGGGACGCACTTTTTTTTTTCGCATACTGCCTGGTGTACGGATGTCTGTCTATATACGCGGGAGGCCGTCCTGCTCGAGCAGCTCGTCGATCTCGCGCGCGTCGTCGTCGTTGGCGGCCACGTCGAACAGCGAATCGTCCTCGTCGTCCACGATGCGGTCGTTGTACGACGCGAGGTGCTCGTACGCGTCGAGTCCGGTCCGCCGGAACCTCGAGAACAGTCCCTGCTTGAGCACCGACGCGACCCGGTTGCGCAGCGCCACCAGCGCGCCCACGCCCACGATTCCCGCGCGCACCACGCTGTTGACCACGCGGTCCACCTCGGTCTCCTGGATCAGCTGGATCTCCTCGTCCTCGTCCAGTCGGATCTCTCCAAACCTGGCAAATCCCCCGTTGCGGCGGATTCCCCGGTCATAAATAAACGTGGCAGCAGCCACAAACGCCAGGATCGGCACCACCACCACCGCCGCCAGGCTGGAGCCCGCGAGCCCGCCCCCGGCCCGCGTCTTGCCCGGACACACGTGCGACACCCACTTGTCCAGCTCCAGCCCCTCGCGACAGGTGCTCATCGGGATCTTGCGGTACCCGGTCGGCTCCCAGTACTCCTGCTGGTCCTGGTTCAGCGAGCAGTACTCCTTTGGGTCCTGCGGCGTGAGCCCGGCAATCAGCTGGCACGTGCCGTCCTTGGCCAAAAAGTAGTTGAAGTCGCACTCGAAGTCGTGGCGCGTGCACTTGCAGTCTTTCACCACGCGGTACGTCTTGTAGATTGGCGCAGCGCCAATGAAACACTCGGACGACTCCGGCCGCCGTCTCGGGTACTTGGCCTCGTGTCCGAACAGACAGTTGTCTGCCAGGAACGGATGTTTGGGCGTCCAGTACTCAAAGTCCTTGGACTCCTGCATCTCGTTCAGCTCGCACTGTCTGGTGTGCACGCCCGAGAAGTCCAGTCCGACGGCCTCGTGCTCGCCCCGGTCGTTCGTGATCAGCAGCACAAACTTGCGCGAGGTGTCGCTCGGAACCGTGGCAATGTCCCAGACCTCCTGCTCAGACTCCATGAACTGGAAGTCCGTCCAGGTCGAGCCCTCATCCAGCGAGTACGACACCGTGTTGGTCTTGCCCTGTTTCACGAGCACCAGAATGGTGCCCTGGTCGCCAAACTCCCACATATAATTGCCCTTCTTGATCTCTTTCCACGTGGCTCCTGCGTCGGCAGAAAAAAACGTGCACGTTTCGGGCGACCCAAACTCCAGCAGCGACTCGCCAACGTTGCCAACACCAAACAGCATCCCCACAGCCGAGGCCGACGAGAAGGTGTCGCGAGTAGGGTCGTTGCGCTCGGTGAACGAGTGCAGATTGAGCGAACACTCATCCAGCGACTTGCCTGAACAGTAGTACTTGTTGCCGTCACTGTCGACAGCAGGAGGAACCAGGAAGGTCCAGTCTGCTCCGTCGCTGAACGTGATCATGGTCTTGATCTTCTTCGTCTCGTCGCTGGCCTGCACAGCGTCCGCGTTGCTCACGACATTCACCAACGTGATACCCTCCAGACTCTGGACGCTCTCAAAGTCGACAAACGCAAACGCATTGCGGTTCACGTTGCCCAGCATCTCCACATACAGCGTGCCGTTGTAGTTGGACTTGAGCAGCGCGCCAAACTCCTTGTCGTACGCGCTGTTGGTGGTCACGTGCAAAAAGATCTGCTCGCTGTTCACGTCCAGCACCGTGTATGCGGTCTGGCGCGTGACGGCCACGTCGGGCGGGAATTTGGCCTCTGCGAAGTGTCTGCCGTCGCCGGAGATCTGCGCGGTGAGCGAGTTGTCGTCGTTGAGCGTGGCGACGATCAGGAACTTGCCGGACTCGGCGAAACCGATGGTGTTTTCGAACAGCACACTAGGCGCGCTTTGGAAGTAGTCCGAGCTGGAAATTAAACGCATCGACTGTTTCTCGGGCGTGAGCTGGTCGCACACAATCAGCGTCTCGTTGAACGAGTACTGCGTCTCGTCCAGGAACGAGCCCACAAAGCTGCACGTGCTGACGTTTTCCACGAGCTTGGTGAACGTTTCGCCGCGGTTGCGCGTGAGATACGCGCTGATGCGGCAGTTCGACGAGAAGATGTCCTCGCAGTCGGTCTCGCCGTACCAGATGAACTCGCTGGGGTTGTGCTTGTTGAAACTGAGCCGCGAGTTTGCAGACACGTGGAAATCTTTAGGAGCACTGTGTTCTTCGTACGAGTTGCCGCGATCGGCCGAGACCAGCAGCATGTTGTCCTCGGTGATCACAAATAGGTAATTGGAGTCGTACGGGTTGGCCACCACCGACACTACGCGGTCGATCTTGTCAACAAACGAGCTGCCGCCGTCGAACGAAACAGCCAACTTCTTGCCCTCGGTGAGAACAGCCAGAGTTTCGTCTGGCACTGAGGACGCATTGGAGCGCAGATAGATGTAGTTGAGCACGCGGTCGTCAAATTGGGTGTTGGAGGTCCGAATCGCCTGGCCCGGCTGTGTAGACGCTTCTCCACAGTCTATTGTCATGTCATTCTCTTTAATCTTGTACCCGTTCTTGGGGTCGCAAACGTTTCCAGGAATCTTCTGTCGAGAAGTGAGGGTCAGCTTCTTGCCGGCCTTGCACTGGTTCTCGTTCAGAGCCTCCATCACAGGCACACACTCGTCGTTGTCGCCTGGAATGAACCCGAACACGCACTCGGTGTCGTGGATCGTGCACGTGCACGGCTCCTCGATCTTGGCCAGGTCCTGGAACGGGTTGTTGACGAAACACTGCGCATCGCGTTTGCGTCGCTTGTACATCTCGCGATGGCCGTACACGCAGATCGGGTCGCCGGTCTGTGGGTCGATTCTGGCGTACCAGTCCTCGAAGTCGTCGTCTGTACATGTTTTTGGGAAAGCGGTAGAAAAATCCAGAGCGAGTGTTTGACACTTATCGTCCTGGCCTATTCCTACCAGGAGCATCTGCAAACTGCCCCCGTCTGTTGACGAGATCAGCCCGATAGGCAAGATAGGCGAGTCCAGTTCTGTGCGAGTCCACGTGAGGCCCTGGTCGAGCGAATAGAGCAGATGGTTGGCAAACGTATTACCTGCGGAGAAGATATTCACAGGAACAAGCGCAGCAATGTTGCCCAGATCTGCGAAATTGAACTCGCTCACCCCATCAGCGACTTTGGACCACGTCAGGCCCGCGTCCCGCGAAATATACGTGTTCAGTTCACGGAACTCTTCCATATTGGAAGGCGCATGGGAACCCAAAATACCAGTGGCCATGATAATTCCCGGAGTAGACGCCTTGTCATTGCCCATGGGGTCCAGCTGGTTGGCTCCCAGAATGTACAGCAGGTTGAGCGAGCAGGCCTTGTCGCCATTGCACCCGTCGTCGTCCGAGGTCTTGAGATAGGACCAGGAGTTGCCGTCGTCAAAAGTGATGACCGACTTGGTGAGCGGCGTCCCGCGTCTGGCGTCTTCTGAGCCCGAGTCGCCCAAAAGCTCTCTTGTGATCCAGACTCCGTCGATTCCAGTCACGTGGTTCGCAATGGACAACCCGTTGTCGAAAAAGGTGTCAAAAAACAGTCCTGAAGAGTCCGACTTGAGCAGCTTTCCGACCGGGTCCCGCATCGAGGGCGACGAGGATATCATGATATACAGCGACTGGGGAGTCGAAGGCAAGAACTCGAGGCTCCAGGGCTTGACGTCGCCCTCCAAGTACGCCTTGTGGTAGTTCTCTCCATCTTTGGACACGTACAGAACCACTGAGGATTGCAGAGAAAACTTGTCCTTAGAGAGTGTGACAACAACAAAAGACTCGATCACCTTGACCGACGTGACAAACAAGTCTTTCACGTCCGCAAGCGGCCTCTGTAGCGTCTTGAACATGTCTGTGGTTGCGACCAGTTGTTGGTCCTGAATACACACGATTTTCTGGTCAGGCCCCTCAACAAAAGAGTCTGTAGACTTCAGAAACGTGCAGTCCTCTAAACGTTCGATATCGACTCTCTGCGGTTTGGATTTGAGCCCATCTTTGGAATAATAGTAAACTGTCTTGCATGATCCCTCAAAGAGCTGAGAGGGAGAGGAGGACGAACAGGTCAGAAAGCGGAGCAGTACCAGGTCGGAATTGGCACTATTGACCTGCATGGCCCCTATTTCATACGGCGTATCAATATTGAGCGCGTTCCAAGTCTTACCCTGATCGTTGGTGTAAAACAAAAGGGCCTCGTCAGTGGAAGCAATGGCAAACTTGGGGTCAACAGGACTCGTGCTCAAGCCTGTGATGTTGACGTCATGACCACCGGCCTGGAATGCAAGTGGACTCCAGGACTTGCCGAAATCTTCAGAGCGAAAGACCCCTGAATCGTCCATCATCAGCACTGCCGGAGAGTTGTGGAAGATACTGACAGTAACGAGACTGCCGAATTGGGTCTTGGTCACAAGAGGCTGCCAGTCGTCAGCTCGTGCCAGAAAGCCCATTGCCAGCACAAACAGCACAAGGTTCGCAATAATCATCGTGCGGCAGAAAGAGTGGGGTGAGAAAAGACAAGTGCTGGCTTTGCCTGTGCCACTCTTTTCTCTCTAAAAAAAACCGGGCTGGGGCTGCGTAACCCTACACCTCGCACCACGAGAACCGACCGGGCCCCGTGATGTGGGCGAGGGAGGGGCCGGACTGGAGCACGCGGAAGGCGGCTGTGACTGGCGTGGAGTCGGGGAGGTCGAGGGTGGTGTTGCTGGCGGCCAATGCGGACAGGAGCAGCTGTTTATCGTCGGAGGAGAGTCTGAGCCAGGCGTGCTGGTTTTCGGTCTTGAGGAGGTCGTAGGCGGCTGCGGTTCCAACTACACCGTGGACGCGGCGCAGAGCGTTGTAGATGGCGCTTTTCCAGGTGACCGGGTCGATTTCAGGCGCGATTTCCGGAGTTGGGAGAACGATTCTGGCGTTAGTCGCGCGGGAGAGTCTACTTACAGTTCGACGAGGATGTATGTCCATTCTGAAGAGATGGATGTAATTGGGGACATGACAGTTTGGGGTGATGGGTGAATATTTGGTGAGTGTTTATTGATGTACCTAAATTATCAACAATTCACGATTAATTTTTTTTTTATTTTTTTAATTTAATTTATGTCACTTTTTGGGGACATATTCGACACTCCTGAAGAGCCTCCGAAGGCAGGAGAAACAGTCGAGTACACGCAGAAGGATGGAAATGTGATCACTGTGCGACTGATTGGGTCTTCTCCGTTGTACGGCCACATTCTCACCAATGCGTGCCGGTCGCTAGCTGCGCTGCTCGAACAGCAGCCAGGCCTCGTTCAAGGCCGCACAGTGCTTGAGTTTGGTGCTGGCGGTGCTCTGCCATCTCTGTTGTGTGCCAAACTGGGCGCCAAACAGGCGGTGGCCACCGATTATCCCGACCCTGAGCTGGTGCTGAATATTAAACACAACATCGAAATGAACAATGTGGCGCACAATTGCAGCGCACAAGGGTACATATGGGGTAACGAGGTGGACGAGCTGCTTTCTGCACTGCCGGAAGGACACAAATCATACGATGTGCTGATTCTAAGCGATGTTATTTTTAATCACACCGAGCACCACAAGCTGCTGCGCAGCTGCAGGACCCTGGTGACGCCTCGCGTGGGGCGTGTACTGGTGCTGTTCTCACCGCACAGGCCCAAGCTGCTGGGCCAGGACCTACAGTTTTTCGAGACGGCTGCAGAGTACGGGTTCGAGGTGGAGGATCTGGGGATGGAGATGTGGAGCCCGCTGTTCAAGGACGACACGGACGAGGCCACGGCGGAATTGCGCAGCCGGGTGTACAAATACGCCTTGCGGTTGCTGGCCTGAGGAGGCCGGATTATTTTAGTGCCCGATTTAATTTTTTTTTAGATCGGATCTAGCCCGGACACGACCTTTGTGGGGCTGGGCTTAGAAGGTTTCAGTTTTGCACCGAAACAGGAAACGAGCACGAAAGCCATTCAGCGTGTATATAACGGGCCGTGGAGGAGCCTAATTTTAGCATCTTACCCTAGTCTTTCTCTCTTTGCTAAAATGGCCTATTCACTCGTTTTAAAACAGGCCCTGTCTGCCCTGCTGCTGGTTTCCTCGGCACAGGCCTTTAATGCGTCTTCCAAGACCAATGTTGCGCTCTACTGGGGCCAGAACTCTGCTGGCACTCAGGAGAGACTCTCGACGTATTGTGAGAGCGATGCTGCTGACATTTATCTGCTTTCCTTCATGACAGACTTTTCTGATGCGGACACTCTTCCTACGCTCAATTTTGCCAATGCGTGCTCTGGCTCGTTTTCCGATGGTCTTTTGGAATGTGACGAGATTGCACAGGATATCCAGACCTGTCAGGGACTCGGCAAGAAGGTGCTGCTGTCTCTAGGAGGAGCTTCTGGAACATATGGATTTGAATCCGATTCGGTTGCAGAGGAGTTTGCAGGAACTTTGTGGAACATGTTTGGAGGAGGAAGCGCTGACGAGCGTCCATTTGGCGACGCGATTGTCGACGGATTCGACTTTGACATCGAAAATAAAGATTCCACTGGCTATGCTGCTCTGGCTACCAAGTTGAGAACTTATTACTCTCAAGATACCTCCAAAGATTACTACATTTCTGCTGCTCCGCAATGTGTCTATCCTGACGAATCCATTGGCGACATGCTTGCCAATGCAGACGTTGACTTTGCTTTTGTGCAATTCTACAACAACGACTGCAATCTGGACAAGAACTTTAACTGGGACACCTGGGCCGAATTTGCAGTTTCTTCGTCTCCAAATAAGGACATTATGATGTACATTGGTCTTCCCGGCTCGAGCTCTGCCGCCTCCTCTGGATATGTGGACGTGTCTACTGTTGAGAGCACTCTGGCAAGCATCGACGATACCAATTTTGGAGGCATTATGCTTTGGGATGCGTCCCAGGGCTTTGGAAACGAGGTGGACGGCGAGACATATGTTGCTGCGATGAAGGGGCTGCTGGAGAGCAAGTACGGGGTGACGGAGTCAGAGGTGATCTCAACTGTGGAGACGGTCTCGAGCTCCACAAGCTCGACCTCCACCACAAGCTCGACCTCCACGTTGACATCCACAAGCTCGACGTCAAGCTCGACGTCTACAAGCTCAACCTCCACAAGCTCAACATCCACGTCCACCAGCTCAAGCTCTACCAGCTCCACGAGCTCCACTTCTACAAGCTCTACCAGCTCCTCCTCCACGGAGCCAACCGGTCCTGTGACTTCGGCACCACCTGCCACCACCACCACCTCCTCCTCCTCCTCCTCCTCCTCCTCCTCCTTCTCCTCCTCAGTCTCAACTACACACGCCCCAGAGATCCACATGCCTCACACTCTCCTCACTGTGTACCGCGAAGCAACCTCCTCCACTACCTCCTCCACAACCTCCTCCACTACCTCCTCCACAACCTCCTCCACCCCCACCACCCCCACATACACAGACTGCGCCACACTCACAGGTACAGACAAGGCAAAGTGTCTCAACTCCAACTTCGCCAACGGCCTCTACCTCGGCTCCGCAGACTCCTGCACCAACGAGGGCGACCTCGCCTGTGCCGCAGACGGATCCTTCGCCATCTGCAATTTTGGAAAATGGGTCAAAATGCAGTGCGCCGCAGGAACTACCTGCTACGCATACACGCAGAATTCCAACGTCGACGTGGGATGCAACTACGAGGCGCAAAAGAGCTCCTTCACCAAGAGAGACTCTTTCTTCGACATGTTCAAAAGAAGTAATATCCACGTCCACCACGCCCATTAGTGACCTGTCACATTCCCCCCAATATATATATATAGCTAATCAACCCCATTAAAGTCATGAACTCCATCAAAGTTTACCCACACCCTGCCCACGCGCGGAAAAAAAGGAGAAAGCCCCGGCCGCATCTTTCGTACAGCCGCATCGCCAAGCTTCCTAAAAAGCCAAGGCCCCCCTCGCAGCGTCTTCTGCGCCAGATCGCCCTCCAGCTCCCCGTTCCAGACCCCACACCGCCAGCACCGCCCTCAGCGTCCTACCCGCAAACCCTGCTCGCGGCTTTTGTCACCGGCTACTCTCTTGTGCTCGCATCTAAATTATACTCGCTGGTCAGCTGAAATACCTTTTGGGCAATGTTTCCGCCATATATATATATATATATATTAAAATCACTCACATGTTTATCCTATGGACGAACCCAAAGACTATTTGACGCTCCAGCGTCGTTTCTACACTTTCCTGCTTTGGGATAAGACTGTGCCCAACTTACCTTCGGACGAAGAACGAGTCCAGTTCCCTTTCAGAAACACCTCGTTTCTCAGCAATATATTTTTCACCTGGTGTCTTCCCCTGCTCAGAGTCGGGTACAAGCGAGTTCTCGAGCCAGAAGACTTGTATGCCATTCGGCCGGGCTCCAATTTGGACGTGGAGCTGTCTGCAGCCAAATTCCAGCAGAATTTCGAGCGCAGAAAACGCAAAGCTGACCAAGCCAACAAACCGTATTCCTCCCTGATGGTGGAACTGGCACTTTTCGACACTTTCCGCAAACCTTACCTGCAAAGTCTGGTGTACAAGGTCCTTGGCGATCTTGCAGTGGGACTGAACCCGCTCGTGATTCGTGCTCTAATTGCATACGTGCACAAAAAAGCTCTGGGCCAGCCCGTCGACAACTCCGGCTACGGCTACGCCGTGGGCATGGCGCTGCTGGTGATGTTGATGGGCATCTGCTACTCGCATTTTTTCCACGACTCTGCGTTTGTCGGGTCCGAAATTAAAGGCGTGCTCACTAAAGTGATGCTCGACAAGTCGCTGCGGCTAAGTCGCGAGTCGCGCTTCAAATTCACGCCCTCCTCCATCACCTCGCTGCTGGGCGCCGACATCTCGCGGATCGACCTGGCCGCGACCTTTTTCCCGCACATCTGCCTGCTCGTGATCGGTCTCGCCATGACCATCGTGCTGCTCACCGTGTACATGGGCGGTCCTGCTCTCGCAGGTGTGGCCTTCTTCATCACCGGAACACTGTGCATTGTGTGTGCCACACGGCCGCTCATGCGTCTGCGGCGCGGCATCAACGTCCACACCGACTCTCGTGTCCGCTACGTCAAGGAGCTGCTCAACAGCATGAAGATCATCAAGTACTACTCCTGGGAGCCTGCCTACCTCAAGCTGGTGTCCAAGGTCCGCGCCAACGAGATGGGCTTCATGCTCAAGATCCAGTTCATGCGCAATATCGTCACGGCAGTCGCCGTCTCGCTCCCGTCGCTGTCCTCGATGATCGGCTTTTTGTCGGTTTACGGCTACAACGGCGGGAGCCTGTCGAACGCGGCAAACGTGTTTTCGTCGCTGACCCTGTTCAACATTCTCACCAGCCACATTGCGCTGTTCCCCATTGCGCTCAGCTCCAGCACAGACGCATTTGTGGCCTGCAAGCGCGTGCAGGAGTACCTGCTGGCGCCCGAGGAGCAGCCCGACCCGGAGTACCGCGTCGAGCCGGACGCCGCGAGCGCCGTGCGTGTCGAGGACGCCAGCTTTGCGTGGGACAGCGCCCACACACTGGGCCCGCTCTCGCTGCGGCTCCAACACGGCGAGTTCGTCGTCGTCACGGGGCCCATCGGCTCGGGCAAGTCGTCGCTGCTGCACGCGCTCAGCGGGCTGATGCCGCGGCTCAGCGGCTCAGTCACCGTCGCGGGGCAGGTGCTTTTGTGTGCGCAGCCGTGGATCCAGAACGCCACCGTGCGCGACAACATCTTCTTCGGCAGTGCCCCGGACCGCGCGCGGTACGCGCGCGTCGTGCAGGCGTGCGGCCTGCCTACGGACTTCGACATGCTGCCCGCCGGCGACCTCACTGAGATCGGCGAGCGCGGGGTCAACCTCTCGGGCGGCCAGAAGGCGCGCATCAACCTTGCGCGCGCCGTGTACGCCGCACTGTCCCAGGACATTTCCACAGTTCTGCTGGACGACGTGCTCAGCGCGGTCGACGCCAAAGTCGGCAGGCACATTGTGGACAGCTGCATTCTGGGGCTGCTTGCCGGGCGCACGCGGGTTCTTGCCACGCACCAGCTGTCGCTGATCCAGAGCGCCGACCGCATCGTGTTCATGAACCCTGACGGCTCGATTTCTGCAGACACGCCCGTGCGGCTGCTGCAGACGAACGCAGATTTCGCCGCACTCATGCAGTTCCAGCAGGAAGGCGCCCAGCAGCACCAAAGCACTTCTCAAGACACACAGGACGACGAAGTCGAAGAGGAGGAGGAGGAGCTCAAGCTCATCCGCAAACAAACCTCGCAGCGCGAGTACTCGCGCGGCAGACTCATCGAGAAAGAGTTCCGCTCCCGCGAAGCCATCCCCATGCACATTATCCTTGCATATATGCGCTCCGGCTGCGGCAGACTCGGCCTCTGGGGAGTTCTCCCCATGGTTCTTCTCAGCATGATGTGCTCGACGTTTTGCATGCTGTTCCAGAACGTGTGGCTCTCCTTCTGGACCACCAAAAAGTTCCCCGACCGCTCCGACGGCTTCTACATTGGTCTGTACGTGATGTTCACGCTGCTCTACGTCTGCTGCGTTGCCTGTCAATTTTGCAGCATTGTGTTCCTGGCCAATCGCGCAGCAGAAAAACTCAACCTCCAGGCGCTCCAGCGGGTCCTGCGCGCCCCCATGGCCTTCTTTGACACCACCCCAATGGGCCGTATCCTTAACCGGTTCACCAAGGACACCGACGTGCTGGACAACGAGATCTCGGAACAGTTCCGACTCATCACGTACGGCCTGTCCAACATGATTGGAATCTACATTCTGTGCATCATCTACATGCCCTACTTTGCGCTGTTTGTGCCTTTCATCTTCCTGGCAGCCTCGATGCTGTTTTCGCTGTACCAGGCGTCCGCCAGAGAAGTGAAGCGGATCGAGGGCGTGCAGCGGTCGATCGTGTACGCGAACTTCGACGAGGTGCTGCAGGGCCACGAGACCATCAAGCTGTACAGGGGAGAGGAGCGGTTCATGGCGAAAAACGTGCGCCTGGTCAACCAGATGAACGAGTCGTACTTCCTCACCAACTCGCTGCAGCGGTGGCTGGCGCTGGCGCTGCACGGCTGTGCGGCGTCGATCAACCTGGTGATTGCGATGCTGTGTGTGCGGCGCGCGTTCAAGATCTCGGCCGCGGGGTCTGGACTGCTGATCTCGTACCTGGTGAGTCTGAGCATGCAGCTGATCTCGACGTCGCGGTCGTTTGGCCAGCTCGAGCAGAATCTCAGCAGCGTCGAGCGCATCGGCGAGTACGCGCTCGAGCTGCCCCAGGAGGCTGCGGCGACCTGCGCCGCGCCGCCGCCCGCCGACTGGCCCGCGCACGGCGGCATCGTGTTTGAGCACGTGAGCCTGCGGTACCGCCCCGCGCTGCCGCTCGTGTTGCGCGACCTGACCATCGAGATCCGCCCGCGCGAGAAGATCGGCATCTGCGGCCGCACGGGCGCCGGCAAGTCCACCATCATGACCGCGCTGTACCGGCTCTCTGAGCCGCAGGGCCGCATCCTTATCGACGGCGTCGACGTGCTTGCGATCGGGCTGCACGAGCTGCGCTCGAAGCTCTCGATCATCCCGCAGGACCCCGTGCTGTTCCAGGGCACGATCCGGCTGAACCTGGACCCCTTCTCGCAGCACTCGGATTCAGATCTGTACGACGCCCTGGTCAAGTCCGGCTGCATTTCTGCTGCAGAGCTGCCTGCCGTGCAGCAGCAGAGCGTGCAGCACAAGTTCCATCTTGACAGTGTTGTTGACGACAACGGTGCCAATTTCTCGCTCGGCCAGCGCCAAATGCTCGCCCTTACCAGGGCCATTGTTCGCGACTGCAAGGTGCTCATTTTGGACGAGGCTACCTCCAGCGTCGACTACGAGACCGACGCCAAAGTTCAGCAGACCATCACGCAGGAGTTTGCCAACTGCACGATTCTGTGCATTGCGCATCGTCTGAAAACGATCATCAACTACGACCGCATCCTGGTGATGGACAAGGGCGAGGTGGCGGAGTTTGCGCGGCCTCTGGAGCTGTTCCGGCAGAACGGGATCTTCCGGGCGATGTGCGACAAGTCGGGGATCTCCGAGGAGGAGCTGGAGCAGGCTGCGGTGAGTGGATTCTAAATAAATTGCAACTATCTATAAATAGGTAAAATATTCAAATGAATAGCTTCCAATTTATTATCCTACAGTTATTTATTATCTCAAATAAATAAAATTCGAATTTTTTCTGCTCCCAAACTCTCAAATAAATTATACCATTTATTATCCTAGATTCGTAAATAATGCTTGCTGCGCTCGTAGACGTAGAAACTGCACGCGAACATGGGCACGATCTTTATGAAGCCGATGCCCAGCCCCACGTAGAATCCCTTGATGCCGCGCTCCGCGTAGATCATCACCATTGTGTGGCCGATGGAGAAGAACTGGCCACCCAGGTTCGTGACTCCTCCGACCTGCATTCTTCGCCTGATCACCTCAAACGGGTACGCGGCGGCCTGGGCCAGCATGCCCGCGCCGCCGCCGGCAACGAGCTGTGCCCAGGTCGTGAGCGGCTTGCGCGTGTCGAACGACGAGTCGCTCTGCAGTTTGCGCGGCTCGGGGCCCGTCTCGTGGTCCCGCACAGTGTACGGGGCCAGCCGCGGCGACCGGAACACGTCGTGGATCATGTCGTGCGAGTAGAAGCTGACACCCGCGTACGGCACCATCCCAATGATGGTCGGCACGAATCCTCTATAGAAATTGGTCATGGCCTGGAAAAAATGCACGTTGCGCTCCAGCACCTGCTGGAACACCCGCACCAGAGTCGGCTCGCCCCGCGCATACCCCCCGGTGTTGAACTGGTACCGGGGCTGCTCGCTGTAGATGGTGGACAGGATGTGCCATATTTTTCCCCGGCCGTACTTGATCTGTTTGTGGGACGTCTCGAACGCGAGCCGCACGCGTATCAGGTCCAGCGGGTACGTGAACGCGACCGAGAGCACGCCGGCAAGCGAGCCCGCCATCAGCCGTCGCGCTGCGGTCTCGTACTCGTCGCGCGGAATAAGGAACGTGCGGATTTGCTCGTAGCACACAAACTTGATGGCCGCGTAGGGAAAAATGCGCAGCAGTGTGGCCGAGTGGCCCTGGTACAGGCCGCGGAACCCGTCGGTGTGGTATATGAGCTGCATCGCCTTGAACATTCCCCGGAACGACCCCGCCAGATGGCGATAGTGCGGATTGTTGGTCTGGAACAGGATCTTGACCCTGTCCAGGGGCGCAATCAGCGTCTTGGCCGAGATGCCTGCGATACCGCCAGCAATCCCGCTGCGTACCACGTACTCCAGCGAGTGCTTGTCGATTTTTTCTGGCATGTCTTTGGCAAAAACAATTGGCCTTTTTTTTAAGATTAGAATTTTCACTTTTTTTTTAATTAGCTAAAAAAAAAAAACCCCAAGATTTTACCGTTCTGGTCATGCTTTCCTTGCGTCCGAGTCCATCTCCACACCCGCCAATTTCGTAACGTGCTCGCCAAAATCCTCCTCGCCCCGGCTGCACATCCACCACGTCGCCAGCACCAGCTCCCGTAGCTTCGAGTTGCCCGTCTGCTCCAGCAGGGCCTCTGAAATTTCAGCCGTGCCCGGCTCCAGCCCGGCTTTTTTCTCTCCGATTTTCGTCAAGTACCACTGGTTGTCCTGGTTCTGCGAAATTAAATCGCAGTTGTTCGCGTTCAGGAGCACACACTTGTTCACCAGGTCCGCCACCCGCCCCCGCTGCCGCAGCTCCAGCAGCTGCCGCAGTTTCCCAGGCACGCTCCCCAGCTGCGGCTGACGTAAGCGGCTCCCGAAACACAGCAGCGCCATTGTGAGCTCGAGCTCCTTCACGAAGCTGTGGTTCTGCAGGATCTTGAGCGTCGACAGCTTGTCTCCGATGAACTGCAGCACCAGGTCCAGGAACTCCTTCTCGGGGCGGCCTGCCTCCGGGCCTGCGAACTGGTCCCTGATGATCTCCACGAGCTGCAGGTGCAGCAGCCGGAAGTAGACAAACTGGTTTTTCTCGAACAGGGTCGGGAACTGCGTGTTGATCAGCGCCACTGCGCTCGAAACGTCTCCGTTCAGGATCGCCGTCTTTATCTGCTGGCGCACCCGCATCGTCGACATTCCCACTGTCAGTCGCTTGTAGAACGACAGCGAGTGGCCCGCGTTGGCCGCGTCTGTCCCCACGAGCCGCATGTAGGCGGAATCTATGTTTTTCTGTATTTCCGAGGGGCTGAAGAACGAGTCCGCCTCGTACTCGCCCGCGCCATACTCGGACACCAACGGCTGCGCACGACCTGTCGATGCGTCCGACCCGTCCAGTGCGCCCAGCTCCTCCCGGATAAAGTCCATTCCGAGCTCCTGGGCGAGCGCCACTGCCGTGTTCACATGTCCCTCATATATCAGGTAATTGAGCACCAGATGCCCAATTTTCATGTCCAGGTCCATCTCGTCGCCAGCAGCCAGCTGCGCCTCCGGGTCATGGCCCGGAACGCACGCCGCCAGCACCGGCTGGGTCTCGGCCAATTTAAAATAGCTCTCCAGCTTGCTCATAGATAAAGAAAATTAAATGAAACCAAAATAAATGCTATCTAATTTTTCCAGGTGCCGGAAAATAAATGCTCCACAAACGCAAGCGGATGTCCGCTTGTTTTCGCGCCCATGTGTCCGATATTCGGACTAAAACTCGTGATCGGCAACACCATCACGTCCTCCAGAATCAGTGGACTCTCCAGATCTGCCATCTCCTTCCAGCTGATCAGCTGGTCGTCCGCATGTAATGGCTCGTTTTTCGAGTCCACTTCCACCGCCTTCAGCTTGTACTTGGCATTACGCGTCCAGTACGACGACCCAACCCCCCACCCGTCGCCCAGCCTGCCGTCGCTCGCCACGTTGTTCAGATAGTCGAAGAAGTTGTCAGTAAAGATCCCCGGACCTGTCCACTGCATCACGTCTGCCCCTGTGTCCTTGCCCTCGACGCTGGTCAGCGTCGCCATGCTCTTCTTGCGCAAAGTCTCCTGGACAATGCGGATTATCAGCTCCCGCAGCAGCGGGTGGCCCGGCTTGCCCTGTAACGTCCACTGGCAGAACTGCACCCTGCGCGCAAACCACTCGTTCCAGTCGGGCCGGTCCGGGTCCGCCTCAATCCCCACCACTAGCCCAACACTAGTGATCCTGGTTTCCGGGTCCACCTCGGGCATAGGCACCGATTTCTTGTATTTCTGGAAATGGTCAGCATAGATGATCTCCTTGCTAAAAGTCGCCCACTCCTTGATCGGTTTCAGACACACAGTGTCCATGTCCGAATAAGTGCCCCCGCGCGCGTAGACCACCAGATACCGGAAAAAATCAGCCTTGAGGATATTCTTGGGCAGCAAATTGTACGCAGTCACCACCTCAGGAACATTGGCATACAAACTGCCCACAAACTCGTCGATCACGCTATCGGGCACCAGCTGGTATGTAGAGTCTGGATTCAGGTCCAGCCAGGTTTTTTGCGTGTGTTTATACTGTAAAGGGAACGAGTCGTCGTTGACACCGGTTTTCCAGGTCTGCCAAATGTAGTCAGGCATGGGCTTTTCGGGCTCATATGGGAAATAAAACGTGAGCTTTTCTCTCAAAGTGGCTCTGTTGGGGTCCAGTCTGTTCAAACCTCGCAGATGCGCGCCAAAAGTGCGGAAATTGGAGCTCAATTCTGCCTCGATCCTCGAATCTGTGTCCTGCCACGTGTAGCCCCCCGGACTCGTGGCCCACAGATTGTGCACCACAAGGTACAGAACTACCACCAGCACTACCGCAAGCCGCCGATTGGCCGCAAATACACGTCGGTATCTCGCCAATTTGGGCGAATCTGAAATGATCATGACACAGGTTATTTTTAAACAAGCTTTTTCTGTATATTACATAATCTGCCTATCGATCGAACTTCCACGTTCCTTCCAGCTCGTCGTACTTGCGCTTGGTGTTGGCGTTGCGGTCGTTCGGCGCCGGAGCCATCATTGCGCTGCCGATCCCGCTCACACGCATCGTCTCTCTCTTGAGACGTCTGATATTGCGCTCTCTCTCGATCTCGCGCTTCTCGATCTCCCACGGTGTAAGGGTTTCCACGCGCGGACTGTAGTCTGCGCCGTACTTCTTGCTGTCGAAGCGCAGGCCCTGGAGCTCGAGCGAGATCACGCCAGGCGAGCCGCTGGCAGACTCGGGGGCCGGCGGCTGGTACACCTTGTTGAGCAGCGGAAGACTCTCGTTGTTGAACAGGATCTGCTGCGGGTTTTCCAGGAACTCTCGCTTGAGCTTGAAGATAGCCTCGTGCAGCGAGATGGCAATTGCGTTCTGGAACTCGCGCTGCAGTCCCATGTCGGCCACCACGGTGCGCGCAAAGTCTTCGGGCGTGATCGTGCTGTTGAGCACGTCCCATTCCACCTTGTCCTCGTACAGAGTGTTGTCCAGACTGATGGACACGTCCAGAATCGCGTGCAGCTCCTTCTCCTGCGCGTACTGCGGCAGCGGCGTCGTCACCACTGCCCGGTACGAGTCCAGCTGGTCGCGGATCTGGCCCGCGATCGTGGCGTCGTGGTATTTCGGCAGGTCCAGCTCCTGACACATGATTGTCGCAAACAGTTCTGGCGTGATCAGCGTCTCGTTCAGGTTCCACATGAATATATCGCTGATGCGCGCCCCGTTCGCCTCCAGATTCAGCTTGATCGGCACCATCTGCTCTGGCTGCAGCGAGTTTGCCACGCTTTCGGCCTCAGAGAACACCGTCTTGTACTTTTCGCGAGGAGCGTCCTTGCCCTGCAAGAACAACATGTTGGCCATGCTGTTGGCGCCGCTGGGACGTGCGACCGGCTCGCCGTCCGAGTCGTAGTCCTGGTCCTGATCGTCCTCAAAGTCCATCTCGAAGTCCTCTGCATAGTTGATGCGGTTGGACGCTGCTCTCTTCGACCCACGTGCCGGCAGCGACGCAATGAACAGCGGGTTGGGCGCGTTCTTCAGACGTGCCACCAGCGACGTGGTGAGCGCCTGCGGGTAGATTGGTCTCTCCATAATAAAATACAAGAAAAATAACAAGAAATAGGTGCGAAAAATGCAGTTTCACAGCTGCAGGGGAAATGCACCAAGGGGGGCTGGATTGGCTGAATATTTCTGCACCAGCGAGCTCCATCCACCTTCAATACCCCGCCTGCACACACTCTGACCTGCCCCGAAGCCCCGGGACGCCAGTACCCCGACCCCAGCCAGCAGACGTGCTCCGTCCGGGTAACCCACTCTTTCGTCGTGCGCGTGCCTAGTAAATTTTTTTATTTCATCGAAAAAGGTTGTTCATAAATCACCATGTCTTTCTCCGACTTCTCCAAGATCGAGACCGTTGCGTCGCTCAACAAGTTCCTTACTGACAAGTCCTACTTCGAGGGGTAAGTAATTTTCCACTGATGAACATTTCTTGGTCCATGTTTATGAGGCGGCCTCAAGACCCGCAGCATGAGTGACAAACAAGATCGTCTACGGGCGGCAACTGAAGGGAAATTCTTTGACTTTACTAACAATGCAGTACCTCCGCTACCCAGGCCGACGTCGCTGCCTACAAGGCATTCCAATCTGCCTACCCAGACTTCACCAGATGGTTCAACCACATTGCCTCTTTCACCGAGGACTTTGAGTCTCTGCCAGCTGCCAAGGCTGTTGCTGCTCCAGCCGAGGAGGAGGACGACGACGATGTCGACCTTTTCGGATCTGACGACGAGGAAGTCGACGAGGAGGCCGAGAAGCTCAAGCAACAGAGACTTGCTGAGTACGCTGCCAAGAAGGCTGCCAAGGGCCCTAAGCCAGCTTCCAAGTCGATTGTCACCTTGGAGGTCAAGCCATGGGACGATGAGACCGACCTCGAGGCCATGCTCACCTCTGTCAAGAGCATCGAGATGGACGGTCTGACCTGGGGTGGATCCCAGTGGATCCCTGTTGGTTTCGGTATCAAGAAGCTCCAGATCAACTGTGTCGTTGAGGACGACAAGGTTTCCCTGGACGACCTGCAACAGGCCATCGAGGACTTCGAGGACTACGTCCAGTCTACCGACGTTGCTGCTATGCAGAAATTGTAAGTAGAATACGTAAAGTTATCGATTCAATTAAACTGTAATACATCAGCACGGCAGAAAGTCGATTCCCGACCCCATCCACTCCTTGTCGCTCAGAATCTCCTCCAGACTCCGGCCCGACTCGTACACCTCGTCCTGCAGCTGCATCACTGTCTTGATGGTGCCCATGTTGACTGTCTTGTACAGTGTTTGCGTGAAATGGCGCACTTTTCTGCGCAGATTGTCCTTTTCGCAGTACAGCCCGATGTTGAACACCGGCCACACCATCTGCGTCACGATGGGCGAGTGCGGGTCCAGCGTCTCGTACGTGTGTATGAATTCCAGCGTCAGACTCTCCATCACGTCTTTGTAGTCGGTGCCTATTTTGCACATTTGCAGCAATTTGACCAGCGCAGACAGCGACCAGCACTGCGCCGACTTGAGACGCTCGTCGTACGAGTACGAGTTCGGCAGCTCCAGCGGCACATAGTCCCTGTAGTTGACGAGTTTCTGCTTGAGCTGGTGGAACACGTGCTCTGTCTCTGCGCCCGTGATGGTGCCCTGGTGCAGTCTGCTGCGCAGCACGCAGATCTCCGCGTACACCTGGAAAATCTCGCCAGGACACCCGTTCATCTTGGCGGTCGAGATGGCGTCGTGCCGCGTGCCGTACCACTCGGGACTGCAGAACGGCACGCGGCAGTCGGGCGAGATCAGTGCAGACACCGTGTCGAACCACGACAGCACGCAGATCAGAGTCTGCGACTGGTCGATCTGGCTGAGCGCGAGCTTGAACTGCTGGTCTTTGGTGATGGACGCAAACAGCTTGAGAAACGTCCTCGACAAGGCAGACCGGCCGCTCTCAAGAATAGCAAAAATAAGGTGCACGTACAGCAGCAGCAGAATCATAAAGAAGTTGGACTGTTTGCGGTCGGTGGGCTCGTTTTTCAGGTTCGTCACGATGCGGTCCACGTTCAACGACGAGTTCTTATCGTCGTCCTCGCTCTCGTCTGCGCGCAGCTTCGACGTGTCCTTGGATCTGACGTATTTGATTAAATACTCCATCGTGTTGTTGATGTGCAGTATTCCCTTGCGATAGAACTCGTTCTGGCCATTATTGAGGTACAAGTGGATCGATCCGAGCGACAGAATGCACGACTTGGCCAGCTCGATGCTACCGAATTTGAGCATCAGGTCCGGAAGCGGCGACGAGGGGTGCGCGTCCAGCAAAAATACAGTCTTGTCGAAAAAGTGCTTGAGAATGTAATTGTCCTCCGAAAGACTCGACGACGACTGCATGTCCAGCGACGCCACCTCGGGAACAGGATAGTCGATCTGCGGGGCCGACATCTGCTGCAACAGCTGGCCCTGTTGCTCCTGGAGCTGCTGAAGATGGTACTGCTGCTGCTCGTGGACCTGCTCCAAGCTGAACAGACTCAGGTCGTCTGCTGTCGAGAGCAGATAGTCCAGCCCGTCGTACACCACGTCGTCGAACACCAGACTCGGCGACAGCACTCGCTCAGCGGGCGGAGGGAGTCGTTCCGGCTTCATCTGCTCGGGCACAGATACGGTCTCTGGTGCCTTCTGGGAGTCTGCAGGAGTTTTCTGCGTGCTGTCCTTGATCCGCGGCCGTCCGCGAAAACCGTATTTGGGCTGGCCCTTGGAGTTGGTGCCAATACTCATCTGCTGATTGCGACTGTCATCGACGTCAAACACCAGTCGCAAACCGTACCCAGCGCACTTACGGCCACTAGTGACGCAATTCTGACAATGCGGTTTGGCCTCGTCGCACTTTCTGCGTCTTTCTTTGCACGTAAAACAGCCGTTGCGCGACCTAGTGATCTTGGCCATAATGTCCGAAAAAATATACCTATTTAGTAGCAAATACGCAGTTATACGGGAATTTGCAATTTTCTACGGATTCGTCCCAAAAGTGTCCAATGCTACAGGGAAAAATTGTTCACGCTGGCCGCCATCAGTAGAGGCGCCCTACGTCGCTACACCCAATTATTGATCCGACCCTATATTAAATAAACAAATTTTAATCTTTTTCTAATTTTTTTTTCAACGGCTGTGCTATGTCCATCTTCGTAGGGTGCAATAGAGAACTGCAAATCAGCGATTACCATCCCGGTTTCAAGCTTGTGGCGTACGGAGCGCACAACGCAATAGCTCTGTGGAACCCGCACGCCTCGCATTTAGGCGTCCTGGCGACTTTAAAGGCGCACTCGGCCCACGTCGTTGCCGTCAAATGGGTGCCAGATTCTGCCTATCTGGTGTCAACGGCCGAGGATCACAGCGTGAAAGTCTGGAAATATCTCGAAACCACACTCGAGTTTGAGCTTGTGAGCGATTTGGCTGCCCATTCGGGCAGTGTCACTGCTTTGGCAGTGTGTCGCCATATTTTTGTGACTGGAGGTGCAGACGGCAAGATCAAGGTCTGGCGGATTGGATGCGACTCGCAAGTCGAGCTCGCTCAAGAGACAACGGTTGCCCCGGGATTTTATCCTCTTTCCATAGCAATTACCGAGATTGTTGCAGGAAAATATGTGATATTCTTGGGAGGTTCCAAGCCGCAGTTCCATGTGTTTTCGTATGCAGAAAACCAGCCAATCCAGCACTGTGCCACGCTGCCGGGCCACGAGGACTGGATCAAGACTATTGCTGTCAAGAATCAGGCGGCTGGCGAGTTTCTGGTGGCTTCAGGCTCTCAGGACAGATACATTCGTCTGTGGAAATTGTGCATTAACGACTCCATTTCTACCCAGGACTCTTCAAGCCAACTGGGTCTTCTTATGAACAAACAACATCTTTTCAACATTCAGGACACCCGCTGTGCGATCAACTTCGATGCCATGATCATGGGACATGACGATTGGATTTCCAGTCTGGTCTGGCATCCAACTAAAACTGTCCTGCTATCTTCATCGGCAGACACATCGATTATGATGTGGGCGCCCGACGAGGGCAGTGGGGTGTGGATCTCGACTGTGCGACTGGGAGAGATGAGTATCAAGGGCGCCTCGACTGCTACTGGCGCGTCTGGCGGATTTTGGAGCGGCCTTTGGATCTTCGACGCAGAGACAGAAATGATTCTTGCTAATGGCAAAACAGGCTCGTTCAGGTGCTGGGTCAAATCTGCTGCTACCGAAAGCGACTACGACCAAGTGCCGTGTCTGAACGGGCCAATGAAAGAGGTCACAGATGTTTGCTGGGCCAAGTCGGGTCAGTACTTACTGGCTACCTCTTTAGACCAGACTACTAGACTTTACTCGAAATGGCTGAAAACAAACACCTGGCACGAGTTTGCACGTCCGCAGATCCACGGCTACGACATGATCTGCGTCAAGCCTATTTCAGACACCAGGTTCATTTCTGGAGGAGACGAGAAAATAATGAGAGCTTTTGACGAGCCAAAAGCAGTGGCTGCCATGTTGCAAAAAATGTGCGGAATCGAACCCGAGACGTTAGAAGTCATGCCGGAGAGCGCCTCGCTGCCCGTGCTGGGCCTCTCGAACAAAGCTGAAGCAGAAAACCAGGACGACCCGGAAATCGACTCGGACGACGAAACAGCAGACAACGGAGCACAGACAGCCAACCTGTCCTCGAAACTGCTCACCAGCCTGGACCAGCCACCGCTCGAGGACATTCTGCAGCGCCACACGCTGTGGCCCGAGATCGAAAAGCTGTACGGCCACGGCTTCGAAATAACAACGCTAGACGTGTCGCCAGACGGAAAACTGGTGGCATCGGCGTGCCGGTCGAACGTGGCGTCCCACGCAGTCATCCGCGTGTTCCACACCGACACGTGGCTCCAGCTGCCGGCCGCCCTCGCAGGCCACGACCTCACAATCACCCGGCTCCGCTTCTCGCCAGACGGCGCCTTCCTCGTGAGCGTGTCACGTGACCGAAAATTTACGCTCTGGCGGCGGACCGCGGCGGCGTTTGCGCTCGTCGAGGTGCGCGAGAAGGCCCACACCCGGATCATCTGGGACGTGTGCTGGCTGCCCTTCGCAACACACGCGGCCTTCTTCGCGACGGGGTCACGTGACCGATCCGTGAAGCTGTGGCAGGTGGACAGCGCCGGGAGCGTTTCGCTGGTTGGCAGCGTGAAGCTGGACGCCCCGGTGACGGCGATCGACGCGCTTGCCGAGACGGTGAACGGGGCTGCAATTCTGGCAGTGGGGCTGGAGACAGGTGGCATCTCGATACTGCGTGCTACGCCAGACGGGAAGTTCGTGCAGCAGCAACAGCTGGACGCCAAGACAGTGCCGGACGGCAAAGTGACGCGGGTGAGCTGGCGGCCGGTGCGGGAGGCGGACGGGAACGTGTTGCTGGCGGCGGGGAGCAGCGACTGTTCTGTCCGGATCTACACGGTGTCGACGGGTCGATCGACGCAGGACTCCTAAGAGCCATTCCTCAAGCTACGATTGGCTACATTCTGTATTTACCAACAACATTTAGTTAGCCTCTATTACTAATGTATACACCTCTAATTTCATCATCTTATTCTCATTTGCCTTATTTACAAGCGGACACCAAGTAAGTAACCAGATCGTTTCTGTCCTTTGGCTTCTTCAGACCACCAAAGGCCATCTTAGTACCTGGGATGTATTTCTTTGGGTTTTCCAGGTAGTCTGACATGGTCTGTTCAGTCCAGAGAACACCCTTTCTCTTGTTGGCGTCAGTGTAAGAGTATCCCTCAGCCAAACCAGACTTTCTTCCGAACACACCGTTAAGATTTGGACCAACCTTGTGAGGTCCTCCTGCCTCAACGGTGTGGCACTGCAGACATCTAGTCTTGAACAGAGTAGCGCCCTTCTTAGCGGAACCTTTTTCGTATGGAGCTGGCATTTTCAATTAATAGTATAAATAAAGTTAGGGTGGAAAAAAACGAAAATTCCCAATTTATATGTGTTCGTCCTGTTTGAGCATCAAAATGATTTTTTTTCTCACCCTGACAATTTCTTTTTCTCTAATTGGCCAGCAAAGATCCCACCCCCATTCCCACTGGGACCCTTACTTTTGAGCCCTGTAGCCACCAGCCGTACCGTAGCACTCCCCACTACCATTCCCTAGCAAAGTACACTGCGCATACCGCGTCCCACACGGCCCGTCCTCCAGCTCCGGATCCGCGTTCCGGATTGGCCCTGCAACCAGGCTTTGCACCCGTGCAAGGGTGTTTTCCCCGCGTGCACGGGTGTCGCGTTTTTCGCTGATGGCAAAAAGAAAGATGGTCAAGTTGGAAAAATCGAAAAATAGTCATTTCGAGCAATTAACATGTCTATACTGAGATCGCGACTTTGGCTCCAGAGGCCCATTTCGCCGCTTGCGTTCCGCTCCTCGGTTCGGTTTGCGTCCTCGACCGCGAACTTGGCTGCTCAGGAGCAGGCCGCCAACAGAGAGCTGTCCAATCCAGCAGCACAGGCTGCTTTTTACAAATCGCTCATGAGTGCAAATTATCCCCACATTGTGGTTTCTAGGTACGAGACTCCAGGAATAGCTGTTTCGTCCGAGTGTTCCCAGCTGTATATTAATGCACTTTACAAAATGGGAGATGTCCAGAAGGCCGAGTCTGTTGCCAGAAGTCTTGGAATGAGCGTTAATGGTTCTGTTGCAGGTTCCAATTATGGTTCGGGGCCTGGACCGACCGGATATGGGTCCAGAGCCGACCCTGTTCATGTTATTGTGACCGAATCGCCTCTCATTACGATTTCCAAGTGGATCAAGTGGCTGATTCCGGTTGGTCTCACTTCTTATGGTGCGTACTTGTTGTTTAACTATTTGGTTGAAAATGGCTCGATAATCAAAGGTTCGAGTGTTGAAGACAAGAGTGTTGAGGTTAGCGAGAGTACTGTGAAGTTTTCGGATGTCTGTGGAGTGGACGAGGCCAGAGCAGAACTTGAGGAGGTGGTTGAGTTCTTGAAGGATCCGTCCAAGTTCACTGGATTGGGAGGACAGCTTCCAAAAGGTGTGCTCTTGACAGGTCCTCCTGGTACCGGTAAGACTCTTCTGGCGAGGGCTACTGCCGGAGAGGCTGGTGTTCCATTCTTCTTCATGTCGGGATCCGAGTTCGACGAGCTGTATGTTGGTGTTGGAGCCAAGAGAGTGAGAGAGCTGTTTTCCAAGGCCCGTGCTAGAGCTCCAGCAATAATCTTTATTGACGAGCTCGATGCCATTGGAGGAAAGAGAAAGAGCAGAGACCAGGCCTACGCTAAACAGACGTTGAACCAGTTGCTAGTGGAACTAGACGGGTTCTCTCAAACAGAGGGAATCATCATCATCGGTGCCACCAACTTCCCAGATTCGCTGGACAAGGCGTTGACCAGACCAGGAAGATTCGACAAGGTGGTGAATGTGGACCTGCCAGACGTGAGAGGACGTCTTGCTATTCTCAAGCACCATCTCAAAAATATTGCTGTTTCCAAAGAAGTGGACCCATCTGTGATTGCCAGAACTACAACAGGAATGTCTGGTGCGGCGCTCAAGAATCTTGTGAACCAGGCTGCTCTCTACGCTTCTCACCAGAACGCTCTCAGTGTCAACATGTTGCATCTGGAATGGGCCAAAGACAAAGTGCTCATGGGAGGCGAGAGAAAGACTATGGTGATGACAGAGGAGACCAGAAGAAACACTGCGTACCACGAGGCGGGCCACGCGATTGCTGCCATGTTCACAGACGGAGCCACTCCTCTGTACAAGGCCACGATCCTCCCGAGAGGCCGTGCCCTGGGAGTCACGTTCCAGCTCCCGGAAATGGACAAGCACGATATCACCAAGAACGAGTGCTATGCTCGTCTGGACGTGTGCATGGGAGGCAAAATTGCCGAGGAGATGCTGTACGGCCCCAAGAACGTCACGAGCGGCTGCTCGTCGGACCTGTCGTCGGCCACCAGCATGGCCCGGGCAATGGTCACCTCGTACGGAATGTCTGACAAGATCGGTCCTGTGAAGCTGTCCGACCAATGGGAGTCCTGGTCTCCTAAACTCAGAGACATGGCCGACCAGGAAACACGCTCGCTGCTGGTGGAGTCCGAGAACCGCACGCGTGCTCTGCTGCACGACCGGCGCGTCGAGCTGAAGCGGCTGGCCGAGGGACTCTTGGAGTACGAGACCTTGACCAAGGACGAGATGGAGAAGGTTGTGAGAGGAGAGACAATCAACAAGACCAAGGTTGCTACCAACAAGGTGATCAAGACCCCACCTTCTCGCCAGGAGTTCGACATTGCTCCCGAGGAGCAGCCAATTGGGGTTTCGGCTAAGGCATGATAGACCTACATACCTGCATATAAACGATTAATGAGAACGGTACATTGAGCACTATTGTGCGCAGTATTTTTCCAGTTCCTGCTTCAGCCAGTCGGCCTCCTTTTCCATCTCCTCCATTGTGCGCGGGTGTCTGTCCTCGTCTCTTGCCACGTCCATTTTCTTGATAGCTTTTTGCAGAAACCCGTGCAGATCACCTTCGTGCTGCTCCAAGAGCTGGTAGATCCCGTCTCCGTATCCGTCGTTCAGATAGCGCGGAATCACATGACAATGGACGTGGGGAACGCTCTGTCCTGCGCCCACGCCGTCCTGCATCGCCAAATTGAGCGAGTCGGCCTTGTACACTTTTTCGATGAACGAATGCACCAGCTGCAAGGTCATCATAAAGTCTGTGCTCTCCTCTGGAGTAAGATCCTTCAGTCGGGGGACCACGCGCAGCGGCACCACCAGGACGTGTCCAGGAACAATCGGCTTCAGGTTAACGAGCGCAAATGTGTACTTTGATTTGTAGAATACCTGCGAAGTGACGGGGAACTTATAGAAGAGCACTTTTGACATAATAAATAAATAAATTAAATTATTTTTTCTTATGTATGACTATCAATCACTATGATGTCCTAGAGGTTTCCAGTTCTGCCTCGGATTCTGAGATTAAGAAGGCGTTTCGACGACTGGCTTTGAAATACCATCCCGATAAGAACAAGGACGCGGGTGCTGAGGAGCGGTTCAAGCAGATAAACGACAGTTATGGTGTTTTGAGCGATGCCACTAGACGGGCAGATTTCGATCGCACGATGCCTTCTTCGCGATCGCGCGACTACTCGTTTAGACCTCAGGGCTCGTCCACGGCGTACGACGAGTACGAGCGCGCCCGCAGTCAGTACGAGGAGTTCAAACGGCGACAGCAGGAACAGAAGCGGCGACAGCAGCAGCAGCAACAGCAACAACAGCAACAGCAGCACCAGGAGGAATCCAGAAAGTGGTCGAAATGGAACTTCACAGACAGCTTCTACCACTACAGTCAATGGGACGACCAGCGATCTACTCCCTCGCGTGGTCCAAGACCCTATTCGTTCATGTCAGGCGAAAAGACCAGTTCTGAGCGTCCACGAACGCCTTCTCCGCCCCCAGAACCTACTCCGCCCCCGCCTCCACCAAAACCGGAACCCGACGTTGAGTTCAAATTCAAAGGCAGTCCAACAGATCCAATTGTTTTGGATGGCGTAGAGGAAGATCCAATAATAATCGACGACACACCTTCGAAGTCGACACAGGCGCACCATCGCAGTCCCAAGAAGCCCAAGCAGCGGTTTTGGCGTCCGCCAGCCAAACCGCGGTTCACCAACAGAACCACTCTAGAAGAACAGGCCGAAGCAGACGAGTTCTCTATTCCAGTCCATAACATCCCACCCTTCACGCAAACAAATGGAAACTTCAACATGTCCTCGATGGGCGAGAGCTTGGGTCTGGACCCGGATATGAGCTTGGACGAAGAGCCTGAACAGCCACAGTCTGCCAGCAACGTGCCAACCATCACTCTGCAAGATCTGGGCTGTATCGAGTCTGAAATGGCACACATGTTCCCGCCAGAACACCCCCAGCTCCATCTTGTCTCCCGAGATGTGCTGATTGCGCAAATGCGCCCATATCTTGTACAAAGCGCACAATACCAGCATCTGGTAGCCAAATATACCCAGGCAAGACAAGAGGCCAACGCACGCCATCTGGACGCAATCTTGGCCTCTGCAGCCAACACCGCGATATATCTCAAGAGCCTCGAACTCGACGCCATGGTGACGGCGGCGCACACGCAGTTTCTCCAGCTCCACGCCCAAACCATGGACCGGTTCCGTGTCGAGCTCGGATTGTACGCGGTGTAGAGATGTTGTAATAAATAATGTCGAGCGAAAATAAACAGTAATTTGCACTAAAAAGTTGGCCGGGATGAACAACAGCACTGGCAACGAGGAGGTTCCTAGAGATGTGCGTCTGTTGCACCTGATTTTTGCTACGCAGGGCATTCAGTCGTACCAGGACCACATTCCGCTCCAGTTGATGGATTTCGCCTACAGATACACCAGTGGTGTTTTACAAGACGCAGTGCTATATAATGACCATGCGTACTCGAACGTGAACAACGCGGGCAACTCGGGAACACAGAACGCTCCGCTTTCCAATGAGGATATCAGACTGGCGATTGCTGCGCGTACGAACTACCAATTCAAGCCTGTTCCTCCAAAAAAACTACTGTTGAAATTGGCTGCTGAGCGCAACGAGAAGCCTTTGCCTCCAGTGATGCCTGCGTGGGGTGTGCGTTTGCCTCCGGAGAAGTACTGTTTGACTGCCAAAGACTGGGAGATCGACGAGGAGTTGGACGAAAGGAGCGAGAAACGCCAGCGCACAGACTGAGGACTACGCAGGATATGCCAATTTGCTCCACACGGCTCCATATAGGTGTGTGTTTTGTCGATGATGGTTGTGCAGACCGCTCTGCCCGTTTTCGAATATGTGCATTTTGGTGCATGGCTATTTAAAATATATAAATAATTTTGTAAATTACCTGTTATTTTCATGACTTTTGTTACACAGGCATCCATTCCAGAGTAAGTACAAGATATTATTTTCTAACTCCAGGGTTGTCGAGAAGACCATTGGCGAGAGTCTGGACGACCGCACGTCCATTCTCGAGAACATTGCCGATCTGGGGCCTCCAGACATGGTCCATTTGAAGAAACACAATGGGTCTGCCAGCACCAAGACTCCAGATCTCGGCACGTTTTTCTACTATACAGGTGCAGACGTGTCGAATTCTGCCACAATTGCTGCGCTGCTCAACTCTTTGAGCAATATCATTGGCGGCGAGCCCCAAATGTGGTTCGGAAAGGAAAAGCCTTGGAAGGTGATGGAGGCCACCTATTGCACATATAACGTGTTCAGTAAGGTGGATGTCAGAGTGACGTGCAAATTCCCAGGTCAGGTTGAGTCGTTCATGATCGACGGGCAGGGAAATCAGGTAATGGAGAGCGAGAAACTATGGACAGAGACGTTTGTGAGCGCGATGGTTCGTTCGCTCATAAGTGCAGAGTCCAACTCTGACGACTTCAATTCTGTTGTTGAGATCCGCAAGATCAATCCGTTCCTCAACAAAGACTGCACTGCGTTGTTCTTCAAAAGCTTCGAGCAACTCTACAGCGAGGGCACCAAATTGGGGTGTTCGGAAGATCTACAGGTGCCGACCAGGTCTAACAACTATCTGATCGACTCCTTTGTGCAATGTGTCAGACTGACTGGCTCGTACAAGGAGGGACTCGAGATTCTCGAGAGAATCGTTGCTGAGGACCACACTGCGTCGTATTTGATTGCCAAGCTGTATCTCCTGTCCGATCGGGAGACCAAGGCTGTGAAAGTGATGCACGACACAATTGCGCTGAACCCTCTAGATGGCGAGATGTTGACCCTGCAGGCCCAGTACTGCATGGACAAGAACAAGCTCGAGCATGCGCTGCCGGTGGCAGTCAAGGCTGTGAACAGCATGCCTTCGTATTTCAAGCCCTGGTCGATTCTCGTCAAGGCGTACATTCTACAGGGAGACTACGAAAAGGCCCTTCTGACGCTGAACTCGTGTCCGATGGTGACACACAAGGATAAGTACCATCTGAGACGGGTGAACAACCCTCACACCGAGGACCTGCATCTGCCTCTTCCTATGGACGTCAGTCTAGACAGAGTGACGAATCTCAGCTCGTTGGACATTGCTGCCGAGCACAACAAGGTCGACCAGTCGCTGGTGAACCTTGCTGCTGCAAATCTCAAGTCGACGTTTGCCCAGGCGTACCGCTTGCTGACGGACATTGTGCTGGAGACAGGATGGGAGCCGCTGCTGAAATATAGAACCAAGGTGTTTGTGATGGAGGACGAGTTCAAAAAGGAGGCAGTCAAGCCCTCGCTCGACGCACACACAGACTCCTCGGAAGGGTCTGTGCAATTCAAAAAGAAGCGGCTGTGCGAGAGATGGCTCGATAACCTGTTCATGCTGCTGTACGAAGATTTGCGCACTTACACCATGTACCGCGCCCAGGTGATGCATTTCGAGGCCCAGCAAATGGAGCTGGAAAAGTCCACGCTGGAGTGGGAGCTGCTGGGGTTTGTGTCGCTCAGACTGGGCCACCATAGAGAGGCTGCTCAGTGCTTTGAAAAAGGACTCAAATCGAGATTCTCTGTCAAAAGTGCCAAGGAGCTAGTCGAGTATTACACGCAACAAAAGGACAAGACCTCCAACATGGAGCTCCAGAACAAGCTGAACAACCAGATCCTCGACCTCACGATCCAGCTCAACGTCTGGTTCCACAGATGGTATTCGTCCTTCTCGCCAAAACTCATCTTCACGCTCCAGCATCTGGTCGAGCAGGTGGGACGCACCAAAATTGAGAGCGAGATCCGCGCTCAGTACACAGACGAGTCGGGCGTGTTCGACCTCATCAACGACACCCTCAAGTATCTGGAGGAGTACGGTTTGATTGTGAGCGACTGAGCCGTTTTCACACCTCGCACCGGAAAAGAGGACTGACGAAGTAAATATTTGTTGTTATAATTAAAATAAATCAATTGACAAACAAATGGTAAGTTTGCAGTTCACCAAAGATTCTAACGCCAGGTCACAATTGGCAACGCGCACGACGACTTGATCCACGACGCAGTGCTGGACTACTACGGGAAGCGTCTTGCGACCTGCTCGTCCGATAAGACGATCAAGATCTTCGAGGTCGAGGGCGAGAGCCACAAGCTTGTGGAGACGCTCAAGGGCCACGACGGGCCTGTCTGGCAGGTGTCGTGGGCGCATCCCAAGTTTGGCGTGATTTTGGCCTCGTGCTCGTACGATGGCAAGGTGCTGATCTGGAAGGAAGAGAACGGGGTCTGGTCCAACATTGCTGAGCACGGCGTCCACCAGGCCTCTGTGAACAGCATTTCGTGGGCTCCTAGCGAGTACGGTGCTGTTCTTTTGTGCACTTCGAGCGATGGCAAGGCCTCTGTGGTGGAGTTTTTGGAGGACGGCTCGCAAAAGACCATGGTTTTCCAGGCCCATGCGATCGGTGTGAATGCCGGTTCGTGGGCTCCTGCACAGAAAGATAACGTCCAAGAGAGACGGTTTGTGACCGGTGGCTGCGACAATCTCGTCAAGATCTGGAAACTGGACCCCCAGGCAAGCACCTACGTCGAGGAGGCTGTTCTTGCTGGCCACACCGACTGGGTCAGAGACGTGGCATGGTCGTCGTCCCTGCTCTCGAAATCCTACATTGCCACCGCATCCCAAGACAGAACAGTGCTGATATGGACCAACGACACTGTTGGAAACCAATCTGCATGGAAAAAACAGCTCTTGACCCAAGAAAAGTTCCCGGACGTTTGCTGGAGAGCAAGCTGGTCCCTGAGCGGAAATGTGCTGGCCATCAGCGGCGGAGACAATAAAGTCACTCTGTGGAAGGAGAACCTGATGGGAAAATGGGAGTCCGCTGGTGAGGTTGATCAATGATCTGTTCGATAACTATTTAACATGTTACAGTAATATTATGCGGAACCGTACGTTCTGCTCCTCACGATTCTCGTCCTGGTCTTCGGCCCGGCCTCTTCTGTGCCACCATCTGTTGAACGACGCCACTGCCACCATCACTGCAAATGCCGCCACGATCACCATATCTGCGTGCGCGACCTCGAAGCTGCTTTCGAATATGAAATTCGGGTCCTGTTGTTCCTGCGAATCTGTCTGCTCTTGCGGGCGCCGCTTGCGAAAATTCTCCAACAGAGTCGCCCAGTCTGGCAGCTTGTTTGCGCTGGCTTCTTGCTTGTGATCCTCGCTCTCGCCGTACCACCACATTTTGAACCAGAGCTTTAACAGTGCCAGCTGCGTTGATATTAGGTACTTTTGGTCGAAATCGTCCTCCATCACGAGATCATAATATCTTTTCGCTAGATGGAAGTCGCGTTTCACACCGAGACCCATTTCAAACATGTATCCCAAATTCAATTTGGCTTGCCAGTTTCCATGTGAGGCTGCAGACTCATATATCGTGGCAGCCCTGGAAAAATCGGGCTCCACCACGTATCCTTCTTGATCGGTCTCCTGTATCTGTTTCTTCAGCAGTCCGTGATAATAAATATCACCCAAAAACACCTCGGCGTCGGTATCGCGCTGTTTGGCAGCCCGTCGATAGTAATTTATGGCACTCAAATATCTTTCATATGGCACATGTGGAGGCTCCTCCAAATACCCTACTGGAGGATACAACAAATATGCTGTGGAGGCTTGTGCAGTCCTGTACCCTTGCTCAGCAGCCATGGCGTAGCCCAAAAGAGCTTGCTCGAAGTTGCCGTTCAACAGCTGGAAAAACGCCCATTGCAAATCGCACACCACGGGCTCCATGGACTTGGTGAATACTCTGTAGTTCGTCAGAGCGTACTGGATGTTCCGGCTAGAGTAAGAGCGGGCATTGTAGTAACATGCCTCAGGGTACGCCATCCTACCAGCAACCGCAAGAAGTTCCTGTGCCTCTTCCTCATTTATTGTCAACAGCGATCGACCCAGATGGAACTTGGCTCGAGAGCTTCTTATCTTGGCCATTGTGTATAGCTTGATTGCCTCGTCTTTTCTGCTCTGCAGCTCGTAGACCAAGCCTAAGTCCACCAGGAAATCTGTTTCAAGATAAAACTGTTCGACTTTGTTGTCTGTGTCGCCACGATACGTGCGCTCATGATCGGGGGTCTTAAAAAACAGGTTTTTAGCTCGTTCCAGCCAAAGCTCAGCCTGTTCGGTATCCATCGGAGTCCCCTCGCCTCGCAGATACATGTGTCCCAGACTGGCGCAGCATGTTCCGACGGCATTGACTAATTCTGGGGACGAGATTCTGTAGGGGGATGTTTCACGCTCAAGCAAGCTCTTCACTGAATGGTGCTCGATTCCCTCTGTCGCACACTGTTTCGCAACACTAAATGCCATGTCGTAGTTGCGCCGTCTCCAGTAGTTTCCCTCGTAGTGGTAGTTGATTGAGCGCAGCATTTCTTTGAAGGGCGACGTCTGTAGATCCACATCAGTATAGTCTGCAGATTCTGCTCCGCGAAGCAAACTGGTCTGGATCGAGAGTTTCGTGTTTTCTGCGTTCCAGCCATACAGTCCGCCATGAAGATCGTAGATGCGGAAATTGTAGTTGTCGATGTTCGGACCGCCCACAGGCCCATTTTTGACAAACTCGTAGCATTGGTCAGCAACCATGGAATAATAATATAGGGCCTTGACTTCGTCCACTTCCACAGAAAATCCGGTGTTGTATCTGTATGCCAGCACCATTGCTGCTCGCACGTCCCCACTGTCCGCGGCAGCATGAAAATGTGCAAGGGCCTTGCCCTGGTTCATCTCCACCTTTCCAAATAGACCGGTGGCGTAGATAAAGCCCAGCAGATAATTTGCAGTTGAATTGTCAGACAATTGAGTCATTTTCTCGTGGTAATGAAGGGTGTTGGAAGCATTGGTGGGTAGCGAGAAGTTGCCAAACAAATTGATCTGCGCCAAGGCATAGATGGCGTCGAGGTCGTTTTCCACGTCAGCCAGATAATGCAAATTGTCCAGTGCCTGGACCTGTCGTTCTGACAGCTTTGAGTGCCACACCTTGGACTTGAGTTCTTCGTACTGTTCATAGTAATCAACGTCCAGAGTCAGCTGGACTACCTGGTCGTCCGAAAACTCACGTTCGCGCAGAAACGACCATCGTTGTCGCAATGCAGCGCCTTCTTCATCCAGAATTGCCAAGGTCTCGGAGACAGACCACTCTGGTGCGTCTAATGAGACAACTAGTGTCAAATAAAAGCAAAACAGAGAGAAAAGTATCCACCTCATTTGAAGGTAGGACAAATTAATTTGATTTATTTGGTAAATTAGTTTATTTAGTTTAATTTTCCTACCGGGCTGATAAAATGGCTACAATATTTTGTCCATGTCGGGAGCCCGACCGTGAAAGGGCCAAAATCCCCACAACGCTTGACGATCCATATGTACGTCACAAACCTTCAGATCTCTACTTCTGTGTCAAATGTCAAAATATCAGGTGCTACAGATGTGTCGATCTAGATCATCAATCCAAGTACTGTCCAGCCTGTCTACGCACTTATGCTGTTGACGATCTCAATTGCACAAAGAACTGTTTTAAATGTCCGAGATGCTGCTCACGGCTGAGTCTGCGAGCCAAAAACCACTACAAGGATGGCGAAACCTCCAAGATCGACCATAAAAGCTTCTTTCTGAACTGTCCCAATTGCAAATGGGTATATACTACGGGCCCAATTCTAAAACCCCACGCGTTGCATGAAATCATCAAGGACCAACAGAAATCGTCAGCTGATCTGCGTTTCGAAGACCTCAAGCTTTTCTATGAGAAGCAGTATGATATATTGAACGCATCAACCTCGCGCCATCATAAACGTCTAATTGGACGATTATCATCTCTGGAGTTTGCGCAACTAATGCAGCAACGAAGTGTGCCCGAGATCGAGATTTTGCGCGAATTAAACGTCTCAAATTCGGAATTTCCTCTATTCCAAGAGCTCAGTTGTAAGACCACTGTGCTATGCAAGAGCTGTCGCAGTTGTCTTGTTGAACCAGCTCCGGGACCTTCTCTTTGTGAGTTTAATGCTTATTCAGTTGCAATCGAGCATATTCCTTTGCTCAAATGTCAAAATGGTGTGGCCACCATAATCAATCCTACAAAAGAACACATGGAAATAAAGCTTGGTGTACTTACAAAAGCCGAGATTGTTTCATTTTCGGAAACTGCATTTACATTAGGCCCTCGTCCGGATGCAAGTACACCAGAAAAATACGCAAAATTGATCCCCACTCCAGAATTGGGCAAGTCTACCAAGTTCTCTAGAAGTGAATTGATTCTGAGGAAAAATATGACAGAGGGACCGAACTGGCAAACATTCGAAATAGAAAGCTCTTACACAGGGGCCATTCCAGTTCTGGTGAGTGTCAGCACAGCACAGAGACAGTTTGGGTTCTGGCAGTTTCTAGAACTTCTTCAGCTTGACTCCAACGCACATAAATCTGGTCAGACTGATTGAGATTGCTCCCAATAAGCTCAAACATGACGAGAATACAATGAAGCCGTTAGTTCGCGCAGCATTTTCGCCATCCCCAATTATTGCAGCAGCCGCAGTAATGAATCCCAGCGTGGCGACTCCGGTTCCAAAATACATAGTGGCATATCTGGACCCGAATTCACTAGTCTTGACAATCATTGAACAGCAACTAGGAATCAAGCAGTAGATTCCGCCATAGAACAGGCCATAAAGAACAGAGTACAGGTAGATGGCCACCCGGTTGTTCTTGAACGGCATCCAGATAACCATATTGAACACTGCAGTGATTGTCAGAAGCGAAATCACAATGTTGAAGCTTCCAAACCAGCGATCTGCTAAAATTCCAGATATAATTCTGCCCACCACGCCTCCTGCGTTGATGATTGTGACAAATAAATAGGATTCGCTCGAGGAGAAGCCATTCTTCACACAGATAAACGCAAAGTATGAACCAGTGATGAGCAGAGTTGCCTCGCTCATTAAGCCTCCCAGAGCATAGAAGGCGTACTTTTTATCCTTGTACAGAGCCCTGAAATCGAACGATTTCGTCAAATAGTGGTTTATAGTCTCTTTACGAGACATTGGCTCCTTGTCGACGATCTTTCTCTCGCGAACAAGCACGCTGGCAACCACCATGCACACAAACGTTATGAGAGCCATGAGCCGCATGGACCAGACGAATCCGATTTTGGTGTAAGTTTTGCGCAACATGATGGAGAAAACTAGGCCCCCAACACAGCCGCCATTTCCCGCAATAGCAATGGCTGTTGCTCGTTTATCTTTGGGGAAATACTGGGAAATGACCCCGATGAGCGGCGACGATAGAATTCCAACTGCACACCCTGCTGCTGAAAACGAAAGGATAAATTGGTACACGGTTGTGCTGTTTGCCGAGCCCAAAAGACCGGCTGTAATTAAAAGAGTTCCGACAATTAAAATGGCCCGCGATCCGTTCCTATCGAAGTAGGTCCCGCTCATAATCATCGAGGCAAACTGCAGTGTGATAAAGATAGAGAATATCCACGAAACAGAGGTGGTGGACGCGTGGGGCAGCTGGTAATTGAGGACCTGGGCCTGCATGACTCCAATTGAGTTCGAGAGACCCCAGACCGGGGTCAGGCCGACAAACGAGCCCAGAACGACAAGCCAGGACCGCAGCTTGTTGTTCTCGTAGAACTCGGTGTTTTCGTCCTGCACCTCCATCGACTCGCTCAAGAGCAAGCCGTCCGCTTTCTCTTGAGTCATTATTTCTTATCAATATTGTGCGAAACTTTTCAATCTCGGAACTGCACTGCAACCGAGATATCGCCGACAACGTTCGAGTTTCCACCGCTCGGTTGACGGCTATTGTCTCTCGCACCACACTAGACACTCGCCTTGGCCCATTACGCCCCGCCTCATGCCCACAGCGCCCTTGTGCTCCGGTATTACATAATCTGCCCCCCAGGTATTTCTCGCAGGCGTCGCGAATTATTTAATTATTTTATCATGGAGAATAACATCGATCCGACTACAATTGCTCGACTGTTCCACACTGTCGCGTTCGAGGACCCGAAAATCAAGATCTCGCACAAGACGCTGCAGCTGGTCTCGGAGTACATCCGGCTGTTCACGAGCGAGGCGATTGTGCGCGCGAACGAGGAGCGTCTGGACGAGGCAAGACGCGACAACGAACGATACAAGACCAACCAGGACGCGTCCGCAGACCCGGACCAGCAGGATGTCGTGCTGGACACACGCCATCTCGAGGCAATTGCAGGATTACTCACACTAGATTTTTAATTATCCTAATGACCAGGCAATTGCAGGATTACTCACATTAATTACCCTAATGACCTCCAACGTCTTTAGGATCGACGCGGAAGATCTTGTCTGGGTTGAGGATCCGATGAGGGTCGAGCGCGAGCTTGAGCTTGCGCATCAGGTCGATCGCGTCCTCGCCGACCTCCTCGACCAGATAGTCGCGCTTTCCGTACCCGACTCCGTGCTCACCGGTCACAGTACCGTCGGCCTGGAGCGCACGATCCACCATAGCCTGGACCAGCTGCTTGCATTTCTCGTACTCGTGTTTCTTGAACAGAATGAGCGCGTGGTAGTTTCCGTCACCCACATGCCCCACGATCGACGCAGTCAGACCAGCCTTGGCGATCTCCTCCTTGGTAGTCTCGAGCGACTGACAGAGTCTCGAGATCGGAACGGCAACGTCGGTCGTCCAGACCTGGATGTCGTTGTCGATCATCTTCTTGCCATAGCTGATGGTCGACCATAGAGCCACCTTTCTCGCGTTCCAAAGCTCGAACTTCTCCTCCTCGGACTCGGCAAACTTGAACGACTTGAACTTGTGCTGCTTGCAGATCTCCCGCACAGTCTGGGTCACGTGTTTCGTGGCCTCCTTGGAGTCTCCACCCAGCTTGAGCATCAAAGTTGGTAGCTCGTCGTATTTCAGCGAAGTCTCGCCCGAAAAGTTGACGTAATGCATCATGTTATCGTCCAGCAGCTCGATCGCGTTCGCAGGAATGGCCCTTTGCACCATATCGGCGACTGTGTTGGCAGCGTCGCTCAGAGTCGGGAACGAGACCACCAGGACATTTTCAAACTGTGGCTTCACGTGCAACTTGAGTGTGGCTTCGGTCACGATTCCAAGAGTGCCTTCGCTTCCAATGAACAGCCCGGTCAGATTGTATCCTGCCGCGCTCTTTCTTGGCCGTTTCTTGGTCTTGACGATTGTTCCGTCTGCCAAGACAACCGTTATACTGGCCACATTCTCCTTCATTGTGCCGTACCTGGCAGCATTAGTTCCTGAACACGAGGTCCCCACCATTCCTCCAATACACGCACCTGGCTAGAAAATGTTAGTAATTTGTCGAGTGTAGTACTTACGCCTGGATCGGGCCCAAACATGAGGTTGTGCTCGCTCAAAAAGTCTCTGAGATCTTCCCATCCCAGAGCAGGTTGCACCACCACGTCCAGATCCTCCTTGTGCAGCTCCACGACCCGGTTCATTCTGCCCAGGTCGACGCAGATGCCCTTTCTGGTCGGGATGAACTGGCCCTCGAGCGAGGTTCCGCCCGAGAACGGAATCACGGGGACCTTGTGCTTGTGACAGATTTTCATGATTTCCGACACCTCCTGGGTCGATTCCGGATACACCACAGCAACAGGTCTCTGGTCGGGCTCTGCATGGTGCGTGGACCAGAACGTGTCGCTGTGGTCGTCCAAAGTTGTCTGTGTCCTGGAAATTTTATCCGGTCCCAGCAAATTTGTCAGTTCAGCCACAGCTACGTTTGGATCGCCATAGTTAGGAGACAGCAGATTTTCCAGCTTGGTGGTGGAGGAAGAGGGGAACAGGAACTCGGGCACATCGTTTCCGACTTTCAGAGAAACGTACGTGGCCCCGAGAATCGATCCCAGCACAAAGAGTCCTGCGGACTTGAGAGAGGACGAAGGTCCCGAGGAGCCTGAGGAGCCTGAGGAGCCTGAGGAGCCTGAAGATCCGGCCTGCGTGGGCGTGGCAGACTTGTCCGGGGAACTCGGCACGGTGGAGTTCGCCCGTGCCAGAACCGGAGACCCAAGCCTTGCAAGCCTTGCATTTTTCAGCACCGCTGTGCTCCGACGTGCAAATAAATTCATCGCGATTATTTCTGCTGCGGGGGCAGCACACTTTTTATACTTTCTGCAGAGACGAAAAAAACAAATTATTCTAGGTAGCTACATAAAGTCGTCATCGCCAAAGTCGTCGTCAGGCAGCAGGTCGTCGAAGTTGTCCTTCTTGAACGAGGCCCCGACGTTCACCTGGCCCTTGGCCTTCTTCTTGCCGGCACCTCCAGTCGAGGTTCCGCCAGTCTTGGCCAGCCGGGCCTGTCTTTCGTCCTTAACTTTCTGTGTAATCATCGCGTTCAAGGTGCTCACCACCTTTCTTGTATTCTCGACACTCAGAGGCCCGCACAGATCCCTGATGAGGTCAATGGCCAGAGACGAAGAGTAGTTGAGCTGGGACTGCTTGGCCAGCTTGGTCAAGGCGGGCGACAGAGACTTTCTCAGCTTCTCGTAGTCCTGCTTGGTCTCGACCTCAAACAGGGGATGCGCGTCAATTGGCGTGTTCTTGTCGAACTTGGGCGCCGCGGCCTTCGCAGCCTTCTCTGCGGCAACGGCCTTGGCCCTTGGATGCTCCGCCACACCCAAGCCGCCAAACAGATCGGCAGCATTGTTCAGGTCAGAGTTCAGTTCGGCCTCTCTGAGCATCTCCTGTCTGGTTTTCTCGTCCACCAGGTCGATATCCAGCACCTTCTTCTCTGCCACCTTCTTCTTGCCTGCCTTGGACGGCTTGACAGCCTTCTTAGCACTGGCCGCCGGCTTTTTCGCAGCCTCCTTGGCCCGTTCCTCTTCAGAGTCAACGTCCCAGGACTCCAGCACCGGCTCGTCATCGTCCAGCTGGTCCTCCCAAGACTCAGTCACCTGAGCTTCGGAAGACGTTGGCACCTCAAAATCCTCGTCGTCTGGCTGTTAGTCGCCCTAAATCCGCTATAAACCTACCCCAAGACATGTTAATTATTAGAACCGAAAAAATCTTTTTTTCGCCCAAGAATGTGCTATCTTTACACCTCGCACCTGTGCTTTTCTATATACAAGGCTCACACTCTGGCCAGCAAACACTCGATCTTGCTGAAGTATGCTGGCTCCGCAAGCTCCTGGATCTCCTCTCTGGTGAGCCATTTGAACTCCTCGCAGCCCTGCACTTTATTGAGCTGGAAAGTGCCTGCGGTGATGTGGGATTTGATGAGATATTCGCGGACAACATCCTGCTCCTCGCCAGACACAAGCTTTCCACCAGCGAACTTGAGCAATGCAGTAGGCGTGTGCGAAACTGTCCATATGTTGATGTTTTCCCCACCAAGCTCTTTCACACCTTCCTCAGCAACTGTATGCAGCGGCTTTGAGTCGTCGGCCACCTGAAATGCTGGGAACTTCCACTGGTTATTCTGCTTGACAAGTAAATACAGAGTTCTTGGTAATTGTCTATCCAGCGAAAGCTGGTCGTTGGTTTTGTCGGCTTCCGTGGTTCTAGGCATTGGCTTGATCGGTCTGCTTGCGTCGTCAAGATCTTCGGCTTCGGAGCCGGTCTCTGAGGCCTGCTCTTTAGGCAGAACCACATTCTCCTTGAATCTTCTGTCTCTTCCATGTCTGATTTCCGGCCTACCTTTAGGAAACCACACGCCTGGTCTGGCCTGTAGTGGATATTCTTGAGCCTGGGAAAACTCTCGCTCTGCAACAGTTCCTCTTTTGAAATAAAACCATCTTGGGAACGTCCACATGAGTCTTCTTTCTAGCTGGTCTTGATATTTGTAGAACTTCTTTTCAAACTCCGAGAGATCAGCAGAGACCTGCGGAACTCTCGACAGAACTATTCCGACATTCACGTTTTTAAGTGGCAGACTACCGGACGTAGCCATAAACCGTCTCCCCCACATTAAACCACTCATCAGTCGGTGCGATTTAATCAAGATTTTCTTGAATAAATTTTATTTTTCAAGGTGGAAAATTTCAGCATAACCGCCACACCGGGCAGAAATCCCTTGTGCTGATTTTTCAGACCCTGCAAAAAAAGCATGGCAGTGCTACTTTGGTCTCGAGCATCTTCCCTCTCCTCGCCATGTTTAAAGCGCTCCCTGTACGAGCTGTCTCTCGGTCTACGAGCACACAGTGCCTTAGATATAAGTCTGTGATTCCCATGGCTTTTGATGGCGCGAAAGATGATCATTTCTACCAAGTCAAATCTCCTTCTGGTGAGTTATTGCATACAGTGTCTGCTCTCACAGATGACACAGAAGTTGCTCAAATCTGCGACAAGTCGATGCAGGCTTTTAGAATATGGCGTGCCGTTCCTGCGACAGAGAAAATACAAATACTCGACAATTTCGTTCGCAATTTGTCATCCAAGAAAGATGAGCTGATCCAGGCCCATTTGGAGATTGGAATCCCAGGGTGGATGGCAGGCTTCAATTTCTTTGGGTCTATTGATAATATCAATCACTACAAGGCTCTTATTGCCAGTAAGTCTACTGGAACAATGCCTGTTCAGAATACGGATGCAAACCATCAAACTGATCTGTCGCTGGTGATAAATGAGCCAATTGGCCCTGTTCTTAGTATTTCTCCTTGGAATGCGCCAGGTATTCTTACAACTCGATCAATTATGGCTCCTTTGAGTGCAGGATGCTCGGTAGTTGTGAAATCTAGCGACCTGTCGCCTAGAATTTCTTTTATCATTGTCCAGGCGTTGATCGATGCTGGACTTCCCCCCAATGTTGTGACCCTAGTTCATTCGGACTCTTTGACATCCCCGTCTATTGTGGAAAGCTTTATTTCAAACAAGAATATTAAAAAGGTGAATTTCACTGGCTCTACAAAAGTTGGATCTGCTATTGCTGAAGTTGCAGGTAGAAATTTGAAACCAATTTTGCTGGAACTAGGAGGCAAAAACTGTTCCATACTGGAGCCTGATGTGAAAAGCCTTGACACAGCAATTGCCAAAAGCATCTGGGCTGGATGGGCAAATAAAGGCCAAATCTGTATGTGTACAGATACTATTTTCGTGCACCAAGATATCTACCAGGAGACGCTTGAGTTGATCTCGAAAATTGGAAATCACATGATACAAACAGACCCCGATCTACAAATTCCTCAAAGAACTTCAAATCACGCTGAAACAGCAAAAGCTCTGGTCAGAGATGCCCTCAAAAAAGGAGCAAAAGTTCTGGTTGGAAATCCAGACTTCTCTGCTACCAGCTCTTTTAGTCCACTGATACTGGGCAACATCACTGAAGATATGGACATATACACAACCGAGACCTTTGCTCCAGTAATTTGCGTGAAAAAATACACCGATTCAGCAAGTCTCGTCGACGACATTAACCAATTGGACCACGGTCTAAAATGCTCCATCTGGAGCTCAAACCATTTGAAAGCATATAAGCTTGCAAGCCAAATCTCGTCCGGATCCGTGCACATCAACAAACCCACCGTCATGGACGAAGCCCACCTCCCTCACGGCGGTGTCAACAGGTCCGGCTACGGAAGATTCAACTCCCACTGGGGAATCGCCGAGTTCACATATCCGAAGCTCGTCACCCTGGATGAGTGATTACGTAATCCCACATAGAAAAAACGGCATGGGGCCACAAAAAAAGTATACGATGCTTTGTAGACGTGCGAGCAGAGCAGTGTTGCGCGGGCGCGTTTTGGCGCCATTGACGAGCGTCAGAACGTTCAAGTCGGTGTACCATTCGGATATCCCGATTATTGATGAGACTACACTCGAGAACCAGATTCTGGCAAAGGCCTACACCAAATACGTTCCGGAACTGGGCTTTACGCAGGATTCGATAAATATGGCTTTGAAGGACCTGGACCTGAAACCAGACAATCTCGGAGGCATGTTCCAAATTGGATTGCAAGGAGGCGATCTTATCAACGAATTGATTATGTTTCATTTAAAGTATACCCGGGTCAAGCTTTCTGAATACCACCAAGAGGCCGAGACACTCAAGACAGAAACCGACAAAGTGCGTCTGTATATGACGAAACGGCTTTTGGACAACAAGCCGATCATCAAGTTCTACCACCAGGCAATGGGAAGAATGATTCTGCCAACTAATATGAGCACCTTTGCTTCCGAACTACACAATTTGTCGGATGATATTACTTACTATGCAGGAGACCGATCCAACGACTTTGCGTGGTATTCCAAGCGGTTTGCGCTGTCCACTGTTTTTGTGCAATCAGAGGTGTTCATGCTGGGCGACAGCAGTGCCGACCACAGCGCAACGATCAAGTTCATGAACGAACGAGTGACTGACATCGAGAAGTTGGGCTACGCATACAACTCCATCGAGGAATGGACCCTGTTCAATGCTATCAGCATGATCAATCTCATCAAGAGTCAAATCGTTAGAGGTTAGATCAAGCACCTTGTGCTTGCACCAGCTGTCCTTGTATATCGTCTAAATCCTTCTGATGTTTCTGTATTTTCTCCTCCACGCGCGCAATTTCGTCTGATATGAACTCGATTCTCTTGTCCACGTTCATGTTGGCCTCGGTGTTGTCCTGCGGGAGAAGCACCGGGCCCACCAGCTTGAAAATTTTGGCGTCCTCATCGAGCTTGTCGAACTCCTGCTTGACAATCTTGTTCTCCTGGAACTGCGTCTCCAGCTTCTGTCTTGCTCGCACAAACTCAGACAGCTCGGCCTGTATTTTGGTGAAATTCTTTGACAGTTCCTCGATATTCATTGAAGACATGCTGAAGGAAAAGATTTATAAATCTTGTCAAACTTCCGTACACCTATTTTTGTTCCCGTTTGCCTTTACATATTTAAAATAGTTATGGTACGTCCAATACCAATTGTGTTTACTGACTCTTGCTAGCTAAGACCGTTTCAGGACCTACCTGCTCCAAGACATATCATTCAAGACTCGCAGCTCGATGAATTTGCTGATCCGACTCAGGAAAAAGAGCCTATAATACCGACCTTTTCTGTCGACCACCACATCCACACACATAGTTCTTGTCTGGTGGCCATCCCCGAGGTATTGAATGCAGCATACGATGCGCTGTTGAAGGTCAAACCCTCGAAACTGGTCTCGACAATCGAGATCACGTTTCCAGAGGTAGACGAAAACGAGGTGCTCGAGGAATTCGACGACGAGGAGCAGCTGTACAAGACGTCTGCAGCCATTTTGGCGCAGCAGGACTCGAAGCGCATTGAGCTGCGCCAGCTGGAAATTTCAGACAAGCTTGTCAACTTTCTGCTCCTCCCGACCTTTAAAAACAAGTTGATCTACAATTTACTTGCTGGCCAGCTGTTCCATCACTTCGACGTCACTAGGCTGGTTTGTTTGGGTACCAGCGAGCTTAACAGCTCGATCAGCATCAACAGACTTCTTTCTTCCAACTTCCAGCTACCAGACACAGAATTACTCTTAAAACAGGTCCCAGAAATGAGACCGCCCAACTTTGTGACCGGCGCAGTGGGGGCTCTCATTTCGCAGGCCAATATCCGACGCGTGGAGGTGGTGGGACTCGTGGTGTCCGCAGAAGGAGCATTCCAGCTGGACATGGAAAAATACGACATGAACGGACTGCTGGACGCGGGCACCGTTCTGGATGAGTATCTCGAACTCAATGGAGACTACGTGCGGATTTTGGAAGAGCTTTCGAGAGTCAAATTAGCCGGAAGTGGAAGCAACGCGTTGTACATATAACCAAGAAGAAAAATATTACCCTACTTGTCCTACACTGCCTAAGTTAAAAAAAAATTTTCCCTGTAAATATTTTCAAGTTTAGATTTAAAGCCATGGCAGGACTTGATTATCTTCTCTTTGAGGAAGCCACCGGCTACGCCGTTTTCAAAGTCAAACTGCAGCAAGATGAGATTGGCTCTAGACTGAAGGAGGTCCAGGCCGCTTGTAACGATCTGGGAACCTTTTCCAAGATGGTCGAGTTGGTCTCCTTCGCTCCTTTCCAAGGAGCTGCCCAGGCACTGGAGAACGCCAACGAGATCAGTGAGGGTTTGGTTTCGGACTACCTCAAGTCTGTGCTTGAGCTCAACATCCCAAAGGGCTCTAAGAAGAATAAGGTTGCTCTCGGAATCTCAGATAAGGTTCTTGGTCCTTCGATCAAGGACGTTTTCCCATACATTGAATGCCACTCGAACGAGGTTGTGCAGGATCTTTTGAGAGGAGTGCGTGTTTTTGGCGCCAAGCTGCTCAAGGGACTGCAGGAGGGCGACCTGGAAAGAGCTCAACTTGGTCTGGGTCACGCTTATTCCAGAGCCAAGGTCAAGTTCTCTGTGCAAAAGAACGACAACCACATCATCCAAGCAATTGCTCTTCTGGACCAACTCGACAAAGACATCAACACCTACTCCATGAGAGTGAAAGAGTGGTACGGCTGGCACTTCCCAGAGCTTGCCAAGATCTGTAACGACAACCACCAATACGCCCAACTTGTTCTGTACATCAAGGACAAGACTTCGCTTACTGAGGACAGTTTGCACGATCTTGCCGCCATCTTGAACGAGGACGCGGGTGTTGCTCAGCAAATCATCGACGCTGCCAGAATCTCTATGGGTCAGGACATCTCCGAGCAGGATATGCTCAACGTTCTGTCCTTTGCAGAGAGAACTGTCTCTATTTCCGACTATCGCAAGAACCTGTACAGATACTTGACAGACAAGATGCACACTGTTGCGCCAAACCTGTCCGAGCTGATTGGAGAGGTTGTTGGTGCCAGACTCATTTCGCACGCGGGATCGCTCACCAACTTGTCGAAGCAGGCAGCCTCAACTGTGCAGATTTTGGGAGCCGAAAAGGCCCTTTTCCGGGCTCTCAAGACCAAGGGAAACACCCCTAAGTACGGACTGATCTACCACTCCTCGTTCATCGGCAAGGCCTCTGCCAAGAACAAGGGTAGAATCTCCAGATATCTGGCCAACAAGTGTTCGATTGCTTCTCGAATAGATAATTACTCTGACGAGCCAACCAACGTGTTTGGACAGATCCTCAAGAAGCAGGTGGAACAGAGACTGGAGTTTTACGACACCGGCAAGTCGCCTATGAAGAACTCGGAGGCCATCCAGGAGGCCCTGGAGCTCTCTGGAAAGGATCTGGGTGCCTCTGACCTGATCGAGGAGCCAAAGAAGGAGAAGAAGGAAAAGAAGGAGAAGAAAGAGAAGAAAGAGAAGAAAGAGAAGAAAGAGAAGAAGGAAAAGAAGAGACATGCAGAAGACGGTGAGGAGGACGGAAAGAAGAAGAAGAAGAAGAAGTCCAAGGATTAGGTAGACCGTATGTTAATATAAATTGATTTTGCTTCGACCCTAGTGCTGATTACGTCATGCAGCAGAAAGGACAATTGTGTCACACTATTAAATTACCCGTTTCAATCTTATCTTTCCTTCTAAATCACCTCTGTTTTATTTCTGGACCACGCCTGATACTGCTCTCCTGAACTTGGATCGTGATTGCGGACTGCTGTTTTTCGGTTTGCCGCTTGAGATATCCCGATATACACTATTGAGCAACTGTGAGCAACATTGCTATATATACCCAAGCCCCCCTTTTATACTGACAACAGATGTCCTCGTCAACTATGTTCAAACAGGGATACGCTATGGAGGATGTTCCGCGTAATCGCAGACAGTCCTTTGCTGCACACTCTCCGCCGGTTCGCAGACGCAAATCCTCCTTCACCACCTCCTCTTCTCCTTACGCCAGAAGACGCTCGTTTCTGTCCAAGGCCATGCTGGAAAACGACGACTTCCAGATCTACGAGCTGTCATCGTCTGCGCCTTCGTCCTATTTTGTTTCCGACGACAACCCGACCAGAGCAAGGATCCCGTCTTTCTCCATAAACTTGACCCAATCGCAGGGCTTCATATGGAACCAGGACCTCTTTGCCTCCTCATACCAACAGGCTCGCGCAGGATTGAACCCGGACGAGTTTAAAGACGGAACAACAAGCGTCGAGGTGGTGGATATCGTCCTGGAAGACGAGAAGGAGACCCAAGACGCAGAAGAAGACACAGACACCTCCGAGCCTGCCAAAACGGTATGCTACGACGACGAGGTGTTTGTCGCAGACTACTAGCAGAACCCCGATACCACTACTACCCCCCATTGCACTGGAAGAGACTGCCTCATGATATATACGATATAGTCGATCGACGCGTCGATCCCCATTTATAAGGAAAAAATTTCAATGTTTCGACACTACTTGACAAACATTCGATACCAGCTGGTCTGTTTACAGCAACATGTTGAGACTTTTTGGATCGTCGCTCCCGCGCATATCTGGTCGGTGGGCGTCCACGCTTTGCACGCCTGTCGTCTCGACAATGTCGCCTTCTACGCTGTTCAGAGCTCCTCAGCAAATGTCTCTGATTGGCTTCAAATTTGTGACTCCGGTTGTTGCAGGGCTCACCGAATCCACTGAGTACGTCATGACTTCGGTGCTACGCAAAAGAAGACTCAAAATGAAAAAACACAAGCTCAGGAAAAGAAGAAAGGCGCAGAGAGCATTAAGAATCAAGGTCGGTAAATAATTGTACATACAAATGACACACGTCACTATACAGCATCTACAGCTCTGCGTCCACTCCGTCAGGATGGTCGCTGATCCAGTTTTCCACCCATTGCCCGAGTCTCGAAACGTTCTCGTCTAGAGAGTCCACGTCCTCACTGTGCAGCTCTATCACGATGTGTTCGTCGTAGTTGTCGCGAGCTTCGGTCAGCAGTACCTCCATAATCTCCACCTCCACGTTCTCGCGAATTTTGGTCTCTTTGTATCCCCGCTTGGCCAGTCTGTCGTAGAGAAGGGTATTATTGCATCGCAGAACTGCAACCAGATCGATCCAGCGCTCAGGAAAAATCTCACAGCAGTGCCAGTCAATGACCAGTCCGCCCTCAGCAGCCAGAGGCTCTAGAGCGTCCAGAAGCTTGTCCTCATCAACAATAGCAGAGTCTCTGTCTTTATCAAAGCCATCTATACAGCCGTGCGATTTCGCGAACTCGCTGACGTTTATATGTTTCAGACCCTTAACGTGCTCGCACAGCATCTCGGCGTGCGACGTTTTGCCGCATCCAGGCGTTCCTGTAATGATTATGTTGGGTAGCTTTCTAGACATGGATCAAATATTTAAGCTAATAAAATTTCCAGAAACGCTTACCCGGACACCTAGTTTTTTAGCAAAAGGTCCAACATTAAACAGTAGTTAACAAAAGAAAGACGTTAAAGCTGGGCTCATATCCGCAAGTTTACAAGTATTGCATTTTAGATTGCATTAGACTATTTGCGCATGTGTAAGTATCAACGACGGCGGGTTTCCGCTTCCGAATAGCTAACCACCAGCTGCTTGGGGGAATAATATAGGTGCCGATCATGGCACGACAAGTGCCAGCAATAACGACCAGTTTCCGGTCTTGGGGGCCATTAATGAACACACAACAGCAACAGCACAACGACCAGAAGTGACGGACCTTCAGCAGCAGATCAGCCAGACACAGGCTGTGCTCAATGCCATTGAGCAGGCCAGCAGGAACAACAGCACGATTCCACCTGGTTTGGGGGCCAAGTTGAACGGGGACGGCGTTCACGAGCCTGCGCTGTCCGAGATGGATAAGTACGGGCTGAACGGACTGCTTCCAATGCTGAGGATGCAAAACAACGACCTGAACAGCATCACGACAGGCATAGACTTAAACATGTTGGGTTTGGACATGACGACCAAAAACGACCACGTACAGATATCCAAGACTTTTGCATCGCCATGGCTGGAGACGAGTCGCTCGGAGGTGGAGCCAGTGTTTTCTGTGCCTAAATCGTTCAAGATCGACAACGACGAGCTGGCGTCGGTGGAGACCAGAATCACCTCGTTCAACGACGAGACTCTTTTCTTCATCTTCTACTCGAGACCCAAAGACGTTCTTCAGGAATTGGTGGCAAGAGAGCTGAATAATAGAAACTGGAGGTACCACAAGGATCTACAGGTCTGGCTGACCAAGGACTCCAACGTGGAGCCTACCATCAACGGACCGGCCTCAGAACACGGCACCTATGTCTTTTTCGACCCCACCTCGTGGGAATACGTGACAAAGGAGTTTGTTCTGTACTACCAGTCCATCATATAGTGTATATTATTTATCCGGCCCTTGTGGGGTGAGTACACGACTTGTAAAATTAAATTTCAAAAAAGAGCACTGTATCAGTGTGGTTGCCAAGTTTTGTGTTTTTGACCCCCCGTGCGGCATTGGAAGATGGTGGATGCGAACACTGACTTTATCGAGGATTCTTCTGGCGTCCTTAGGAGTCCGAGCATGCGCAAGCGATCTAAATCTGGCTGTCTGACTTGCAAGATACGCAAAAAGAGGTGTGATGAGCAGAAACCTGCGTGTGGCGACTGTATACGTCTCAAGAAGCAGTGCGTGTACATTTCGGACGATATGAGTGCCGAGGAGGTGAAGAAGCTGCGGCTCGAGTGCAAAATTATCGAAAACGATCGCAAATGTCGTCGTCGTAAGCCAAAACTCCCCAAGACCAGCACGGCCCCAGAACCTGACGAAAAGGTGGTTTTCAATCCGTTTTCGCTGATGGCGTCGCCAAGCACCGAGGCCACGCCTGCGCCGGCAGATCCTGGAGACGAGGGAGCGCATTCTTTCTGGGAAACGTTCTTTGAGAACACGATGAACTCGCTGCACACGAGTAGGACGCACACTCGATCCCCGTCGCCGGTCCGCTCTGCCGGAGACCTGGAGGCCCTGCGTGGGTCGCTCTCGCCGAATTTCACGAGATTTCTCAGCGAAATGCCTGTGCAGTCGCTGTCCAAGAGCGCAGACGAGGGCCATGCTGTTGTCGAGGAAATCCCGCTCGACAGCTTCAACGAGCCAATCCGCATGAATCCGTCTGTGGTGGTGAACTCGCCGCTCTCATCGTTGTCGGGAGTGGGCAAACAGCTGTACGAGTACTACCGAGATAAGCTCTGTGGGGTGGTTTCTCTCGTTCCTGTGAAGGAGAACATGTATCTGCGTACATTTCTGCCGATGGCACACGTGGACTCAAGTGTGATGTACGGGATTTTGGCCTGGAGCGCATTCCATCTGGGCGGGCCTCAGATGGAAAAACAGGGGCAATACTATATTAACAAGGCCATCGAGGGCTTTATCAGAAGACCATTAGTGGAGGCCGAAAAAAAAGAGACATATAAAGGCATGGTCGAGGAACTGGACGAGAAGGACAACGTGGTGGTGCAGGAGTCGCGCACGATCGAGGACTCGTCGAGTCTTGCGCATCTGGACCTGTCGGATCTGATCAACATGCGTCTGGCAGCATTTATGATTCTGTGCGGAGTAGAGATCTGCAAAGGCGACGTGAGCAAGTGGTCGCGGTACTTAGACTTGGGTGCAAGCATTATCAGGCTGAAGGGCGGGTTCAGCAAGTTCAACAACAGCAAAGATGAGCATTTTCTGGTGACCAACTATGCGTATCATGATATGACGTCTGCGGTGTCGGAGGAGCGCCAGCTCCACTTTGAGCTGCAGGAATACGAGGACATGTGGTCTGTGTCGAACCGGCTTCGGTTTCTGGACCCGCTGTATGGGCTTTCGTCGCCGATTTTCAGGGTCTTGGTGCCAATTAATGACCTTGCTATGAAATCGCGGATCTTGCTGCGAATTTACGCGAAAAAAAGGGACGCCAATATGACGACGGAAGAGTTTGACTCGCCGCAAGACTGGTATCGTCGACAGCTACTGAAGTCGGTGGAGGAGAAAAAATACGCGAGTATTTCTGAAATATATGACGAGATCATGAGCGAGTGCTACAGGCTGGACTCGAAGCTGAACAGCGCTGCTCCCAACTATGCGCTTCTGAACGACCTGGCACCAACGGACTTCGAGCTGCAGCTGACGATGTTCGAGACGTTCCAGCTGGCCGCCAAGATCCATCTGCGGCAGTCGGTGCTGAAGATCAACTCGTCGTCGCTGGAAATCCAGCACCTGGTGGAGCAGCTGGTGACGTCGCTGGACATTCTGCTGGGCACGCAGCTGGAGGCGTGCATCTGCTTCCCGATGTTCGTCGCAGGCATGAACAGCACGCGGCCCGCAGACCGCGAGCAGATGGATCGCCGTTTCGAAGAGTATCTCAACAGATACAGGTGGAAGAACGTGGAGCGGTGCCGGCTGCTGATGAAGGAAGCGTGGCGTCTGAACCCGACAGGCGAGCTGTGCATCGACTGGTACGAGCTGGTGCGCAAGCTGGGCTGGGACCTGAGTTTCGCGTGATCAATAAATAATGTTTATGCTCTCTGTAGAAGTCTGTCTCTGATGGACTCCATGACGAATTTGAGTCCCTGGGCAGAGTTTCTCGAGTTTTCGTGGAACTTGGACTTGGACCAGTTCTCGATCCGGTTCTTGATGCCGAAGCCCTTGAATCCCGACGAGAACATCACCGTCAGCTTGTTGGTGGTCTGGTTGGTTGTGGTGTCGAATTGGTACTGGTTGTACTCCTCAATTCTGATAATCTTGGTGTGGTCGAGGTTGCGCGTGTAGGTCTGCATGGTCTGGGTCTTGGGGTCGACTATCGAGCGCTCAATGATCCAGGAGGTGGAGATCTTGCCCAGGAACGGCTTGACCCACTGCGGAAGACGCCCCGCCTTCATTATGAGCTTTGTTTGGTGGAGACGGCCCTCGGAGTCGATGTGTCTGTCAATTGTATCTGTAGAGAGGACGTGCGACGAGTACGGGTTTGGGTATCTGTTGAAATACGCCAAGCTGACCGTCTCGAAGGTGTGGGCGTATGTGTGAGAGTTGTGGAAATACAGCACCATTGGGTCCGAGAATTAATTGGAGAATTAATTTTTCACACCTGAGGCCAATTAAAATGAGAAAATAACTAAGCTGGCTGGCTGTCACAGAGAAATAGTGTCATAAAAGTCGCATTTATTAATTACTGTTTCTTTACCTTGTCCTTCTTCTTGTAGCTGTCGATATAGAAAGCTGCAAAGAGCATGGTCAATGGGGTCAGATAGAGAACGTTGATGAACAGCGCAAGGGCCTCCTCGCTGGTGGAGATGCAGCTCTTGTATGTTCCACTAAGGACGTCAAAGTACCTCACAAACAGATGCACAACAGCCAGAGACCCGCCAAAGACAAACTGGCAGATCTGCAAAGTCGTGAGGGTCTGTTTGAAAAAACCTCCAAGCCGGATCTTCACACACGCAAGACTGTAATAGAAGTACATGATGGAGTGGATGAACGAGTTGAACACCACAAAGATCCAGATCGGAGGAGACGCGAATCTGGTTCCAGCCCACATGGACAGGATGGCGCCCGAATGGTGGTAGCTCTGCAGCAATGAGGCCTTTCTTCCCTTGAGAAGAATGATCACAGTGTCGAGAATCTCATAGTACTTAGACAGATAGAACAGATAGGAGTAGAAAGACAATCCCTTGAGAGATTCGTCCACAGTGTACCAGATTCCATGATCCACGTCGCACACGCTTTGCCAGAACAGATGGCTAGGCGAGATTTCCTGTGACAGAGTGTAATACTTGCCAAACAGTTCTGGAATAAGCTCGTGGGAGTACACATAGATGGTCCAAGTCATTCCAATGAAAGTCCACACAGAGTACACGCACAGGAAGATGTTATGCAGCAGCACAAACAGCTTGAAGCTCTTCCAGCTGGCAATTGAGTACGGAGCTGCCGGGAGTCTTTTTGGAACGCTTTTTCCTGGATTGTTCTGCTTGAACTTTGCCGATTGTCTGCGCTCAACAATCCCGTTGATGTAATGCGCAGAGGTGAAGTAGAGAATTGCGATACCAATTGGGGTGAAGAAGTGCAACGAGGCAGGGTAGAAAACGTCTTTGAGCAAGGAGTTTTCAAATTTGAAAGGGTATTCCTTGTAGGGGGTATTCAGGATGCTCGGGAGTCTGAAGACATCACTATTCGGAGTGAGCTTCCACCTGATCAGCTTGTACGTCTGGAGGTCGGGGAGGTTCTGCTTGAGCGCTTCCATGGTCCGCAGTGAGAAATTGGATAAATCAGAAAAGTTTTCAGCCCGAAAACAATCGAGCAAAAATGTTGTACTAAATATGCAGCTCCAAGTCCAACAGATCCTCGAATTTTTGTCGCGGGATGACGTAACTGCATACGTAAGCTTGCTGCTACGTAAGCGAGGTTTTTTTTCTAGTCGCACCCCCGCGGGCGCAGGAAAAGGCAGGGCTGGGGGTCACCCCGTAATCGGCGGAATTCCAGGTGCAGCTTATCAATCTTTTTTGGGAATATTAAGCGGCGGCGGATGTGTACCCGATTCACATAATAGCATTGCAAGATGCAAGAGGGCAACCGCCCCCCACTCCCACGACACATGCATAAACCTGGGGTATGGGGTAATATGGAGTTGAGCAAAACTGGTACGCTGCACTGTTCCCAATACGCTGTCGGTGCGTTCGCCAATGAGCGCTCCGACCGCTGCAAAAGAAACAACACCTCACCTGGCACCTCGGAAAATTTTCTATTGTTCTTACCGGAAAAACATTTCCTCCAGCCTGTGTAGCCTGCGCAGCGAAATCCCCCGCGGTGCAATTTGCGGGTCCCGTCCCGGTGGGGCGTGTGTTTTTTTTACCATCTCATGATTATTGTAAAATTAATTTTCTCTTCTTTTTCCCACCACCATGGAAGACCAGAAAAAAGACACCGACAGGCCGTACAAGTGTCCCATGTGCGACAAGGCATTCCACCGGCTTGAGCACCAGACCAGACACATCAGAACCCACACTGGAGAAAGACCCCACAGCTGTACGTTCCCAGGATGTTCCAAGAAGTTCTCTCGTTCAGATGAGTTGACTCGCCATCTGCGAATTCACACCAATCCCACAGTGCGCAAGAGACGATCGCAAAACAAGAACATCAAGGGCAATGGCGCGGTCCAGCAGGCCCCCACACAGCAGCTTATCATGCCGATAGGCTACGACGTGATGGGCCAGCCTGTGTATCCGCAGCCGGTGCCCATCTACATTATCCCACAGGGAGCGACAATTCCTCTGGCGAACGGGGTGCAGCCGCAGATCGTGCTGAGCGGGTCTCCGCCGCACCAGCTGTCTGCGATGCAGAACTCGCCCACTAGTCCGGGAACCCCACTGGGAACGGTCAAGAGCACCCCAACGCTCACGTCCTATTTCGGCGTGTCTGCAGACTTCACCCCCCCACACTCCACCATGCCGTCCAGAAACAGCTCCACCAACTCTCTCCGCTCCCTAGAATCCGCGCACAACTCGTCCAGCACCACCATTTCGTCCGCCAGCTCCTCGTCCAAGATTCCGCCGCTCTCGTCGCTGTCGTCGCTGCAGCGAATGACGCCCATCCGCATCGCCTCCACGGGCTCTGTGCCGCGCGTGTCGTCGATGCTGTCGCGCAGCGTGTCGTCCGCGTCTCTCGCCACGCTCATCAACGACGATAACCCACTCAAGAAAAAGAGCAGACCAAATTCCCCCACCCTCCACAGCACCGCCTCGTTCAACTCGGCAGAGTCCATCGACCGGTCCATGGCCATCTTCAACATCACCTCGCCCAATGAGACCCCGCTCACAACCCCGATGCAGTCCCCCACGCTCAAGCCCACCTCTCTTGCTTCTTCGTCCTCCCAGCAGATACACCTGCCTCCTATCAGCTCGATGATACGCGGCCTCGCCGAGTTCGACGAGGAGCTGCTCCACAGAAAGCTCAAACACAGCCCTGAAGAGTGCGTCAAGGACGTGCTCGCGCGTCCGCAGCTCTCCAAGGACAACTCCAGCAGCTCCGATATCCTCACCATCGGGAATCTCATAAATAAAGAACGTGATTAGGTAATCAATGAAGGTGACCGATGCAGTAGTATTAATAACACTCGTGTACTCTATAAACGTCCTGTGTCCTCGCGGCGCGCGTCTCTGCGGCCGCCGCCGATTCCCTGTTTCGACAGCTTGACGGTGGCCTGGATCGGCTCCACAATGCCCTGGTTGGTCCTGCCGAGAGCGTCTCCTTTCTGCCAGCCCATTTTCTCCAGCAGCCGACGCCCCAGGTTGTCGCTGCCCAGCTCCGGGGCCGTCGCCGCCACCACGTCTCCCTCGCGCGGGGCCCACTTGCGGCCCTGGCCCTGCTCTTTGGTGCTTTTCTTGCGCTTATTTTTGAGCTCCATGATCTCGTCCTTGGACAGATGCACGTCTGTGCGTCGGAACAGCGGCCGCTGGCGCAGGATCCGGCCCACGTGCTCGTAGTTGGGTCTGCGTTTGTACGTGTGTTTGGTCTTGATGGCCACCAGATGCGTCTTGGGGCCGTTTCCCAGACTGCGCGGCTTCAGATTGTACGACTCGGCCATTTTCCGCAGAGTCCGCAGCCCGTGCGGGTCCAGCGGGGGCCACTGTAGCGTCTCGCGGGTCGCGTCGTGGTAGAACAGGTCGTACTCCTCCTTCATGTCGCGCACGTGGATCTCAAACGGATACTTCACTAGCAGCTCCGAAGACCCAGTTTCCACGCTCTTGCCCTTCTTCTTGGACTTGTGCCGTTTCTGGAACTGTTCCATCAGCGACACGCGCAGATCCTCGTCCAAATCCGAGTCTAGAACAAGCTGTTTCTTGCGGCCCTTGCCCGAAGTCTGCAGCGACCGCGTGGCCGTGTCCAGCGGGTCGACAGGGTCGTCGATCACCCGAGATGAGTAGAAAGCCACCATATCCTCCACGCCTTCCTGGTCGCTGTCGACAGCCGGCTCGCGCGCAGCAGGCTCGGCAGGCTCGGGCTCCCGCAGATGCTCTGTGGCGTACTTGAAGAACGCGTCCACGCGATACTCGGGCAAGCCCTGCTCGACTAGCAGCTCTGCCAGGTCCTCGCTGTCCCACCAGCGCGCGTCCTCTGCCAAGAACGCACAGCACGCGAGGTACTGCGCCGCGGCCGCACCCACGCGCATGTTGTCAATGCGCACAAGGTTCACGTTGAACGCGTAGTCGTCGGGGTCGAGCCCGAAGGGCGGGTCAGAAGGCGAGCCGGGCGAGCCAGGCAGAGGCGAGTCAGACAGCACGAGGCTGTCAAGCGCAGTGTCGGGGAGGGAGGAGGTGTCGAGGTCCTCGCTGTCGACCTCGCTGACCTCGCTGACCTCGCTGACTTCGCTGACTTCGCTGACCTCCCTTTCAATTTCACTTTCGCCTTCGCTTTCATTTTCACTATCGACCTCGTTTTCCATTTCACTTTCTTCATTTTCCACTTCACTTTCTTCATTGTCCATTCCACGTTCGACCTCGCTTTCCATCTCACTCTCGACCTCGCTCTGCGCCCCACCTTCCACCTCACCCATTTCGCTTTTGAATGCGCGCTCCTCCTCCCCCCTCCCGTTCAGAACCCCCCCGCGCACAAACACCATCCCCAGCTTGCGCAGCGGCCGCCGCAGCGTCTCCTCTCTGTTGCGGCCCGTGAACTCCACCTCCATCGCCATGCGGCCAGACTCCAGGTCCATCAGCTCGCCAAACTCGCGACGCCGCGACACCCCGCGCATCGTGCCACGCCCCCGGCCACCGCGCCCTCGGCCCCCGCGCCCACGCCCTCCTTTCATTCCCTTTCTTCTCATGCTGTCAAGTATTTTTCGTGACAAAAAAACAAGGGCAAAGTAGGAAATATTTCCTGCTTTTTTCTCTTTAAATGGCCTCGCACAGCTTCAACACCCTGCACTCCGTATTCGAGTACATTTGGGATCGCGACGGCCTTAATGATGACTTCGACCATCCTCTCGTCGTGCTCGGAAACTCGTACGACCCCACCACGCCTCCCAAACATGACAAATCCCCAGACATCAAGACCCTGTTCCAGCGGCAATTGCCAGACTCCCAGCCCCCCTGGCCTGCCCCGTTCCTGCACGACGTCAACACACGCATCTGGTTCACCTACAGGGCCGGTTTTCCAATGATCAAAAGAGCAGAAGACGGCCCCAGCCCCCTGAGCTTTGGGTCCCTCCTCAGAGGAACTATTGATCTCAGCACTGTCACCAAAGGTTTCACCACCGACGCCGGCTGGGGCTGCATGATCCGCACGTCGCAGTCGCTGCTCGCAAACAGCCTGCTGGTCTTGCAGCTGGGCAGAGACTGGCGATACACACACCAGGACGAGCCCAAACACACCACGATCGTGTCGTGGTTCGTGGACGTGCCCCAGGCCCCGTTCTCGATCCACCGGTTCGTGCAGCAGGGCGCCCTGTGCTCCAACAAGAAGCCCGGCGAGTGGTTCGGGCCCTCGGCCGCCGCACGCAGCATCCAGAGCCTGTGCGACCAACACGACACAGGACTCAAGGTCTACTTCTCAGAGACAGGAGACCTGTACGAGGACGAGATCCTGCGTCTCGCGTCGGACCCGTTCGTGCCCGTGCTCATTCTGGCCGGCATCCGGCTCGGGGTCAGAAACGTCAACCCCCTGTACTGGGACTTCCTCAAAAAAACGCTAAGCTGGCCCCAGTCGGTCGGCATCGCGGGCGGCAGGCCGTCCTCGTCGCACTACTTCTTCGGTTTTCAGGGAGACCACCTGTTCTACCACGACCCGCACGTGCCCCAGAGGGCCCTCGTCACCACCACCGATGCTGCCGTCGAGATCGAGCACCCGCTCAATCTCCAAAGCGTCCACACGTCCAAGATCCGCAAGCTGCATCTCGACCAGATGGACCCCTCGATGCTGATCGGGCTGCTGGTCGACTCCCGCGAGTCCTACGAGCAGCTTAAGGCGGCGATCGGGTCCCACGACCAAGGCTCGCGCTTCCTGAGCCTCTACGCTGCGCGCCCGCTTATGGCTGCCAAGAGCTCGGGAGCTCTCGAGGACAGCGATTTCGTGGACCTGGGCGTCATGTCGATGAACGAGTACGACGCCGTCGAGGACTGCGACGAGTCCTGCGACCACACGCTGCGCCACGGTCGCGCGTTCTCCCAGCCTGTGCTGGTGGCCATGGATCCGCTCGACAGAGACGAGCCTGTCGAGATCGACAACGCCATCAACTTCGATACTGACGCGTCGATTCTCGACAAGGCCAACGAGACGTTTGAGGAGATCCACGCCTCCGAGACAGAGAGCCGGCTCGATGCGGACGAGCCTGTTGTCGTGAGCCATGGCGACTCCACAGATTAATGTAGATAAGAACGGGCTGTGCTCGGGAAAAAAAAATTAAGTGCTCGAAACGCGTTATGGATTCTTCTGACGACAGAGAGCTCGAGGAAGATTTGGAGCTTCTGAACAACACTCCGCCCTCGGATGTTGACGATGCGACTGCAGACAAGCCTGGAGGCGCGGGCGACGCGTCGAGATTCGAGGCAGAGGCCGAACAGGCCCTCAAGTCTCAGATCCTGATTCTGTGCTCTGCGCTCGGCGCAGCAGATCTCAACGGCCAGTACGTGCTTGGCGCCGACGCCCTTGCGTGTCTCAAGGACATCAAGCGCTGGATCAAGGCTGTGGACGACGCGTCCGACTCCTGGAACGTCGCATCTGCCTGCGACGATAACGGCCTTGTGGTCAACGATCTGATCCCCATTCTTGTGCAGCTGCCTGCACGTGCTGCCGAGACGTCGCGTCGGTCGTCCACGGGGCTCATGCTGGCTGCTCTGGAGCTGCTGGTCGCTCTGACGCGGCCTTTGGTGCTCGACACCGAGCGCGCGTCGCCAGCCAAAATCGACCTCTACATCAAGATGAAAAAGGCGCACGTTAAATACAAAGACGCAGTGCTCAACACCGATGGCGGCCGGTGTCTCAAAAGCGTCGTCGGACTGACAATTCCAATTCTGAACCTGCGCAAAGACCAGAGAACTACACGAGACACCATCATTCTAAATCTGTGTCTGAACCTGTTTAGGAACGTGGTGCGCATCGAGCCTGCCGACGTGACAGTCGCGTCGGCGCGCGCGAGCTCCAAGACACAGCAGCTCAACGACAATATGCCTCCGGGAGTCAATAAGGACGACATCAGCTTTTCGCACCTGATGCAGGTTTTTCGCAAGAACAAGGTGCTCATGTTCCTGCAGACGATCACGGCAGGACTGGGCCGCGACTTCGAGCCCCAGGTCCTCGCGGGCGTGTGTCTGGACACCTACTTCTACCTGCTGTACGGGCTCGACCCCGCCACGGTGGCGGTGCCGGCTGCGCGTGGCGGTGCAGCGTCTGGGTCGCAGCTGGGGGCCGCTCTGAGCCAGGAGCGGGAGATGAAGAAGCGGCTTTTGAACAACAGCGTGACGCGGCACGCGAATTTCGGCACGCTGCTGAGCATTCGGCAGGGCGGCGAGTCGCAGGTGACGGTTTCGGGGCAGAAACGGCTGATCCACGCGGATCTGCTGGAACAGCTCGACGCGAGCAAGTCCAAGAAGGCGGTGGGGGCGCGCTGGCACGCGAACAAGAACGAGAGCACGCGGTCGGACTTCGACACGCGGCTGGCGCACGAGAAATCCAAACATCTCGACGCGCACGCGCACGAGATCGTGGCGGTGTTCTGTCGGGATTTCGTCGAGGCAGGCTTCGGTCCGCTGCTAGCAGCGATCCGCAAGCACTCGATTGGCGAGCACGTGGCGTATGGCGCGTTCCAGGAGTTCCGGTTCTTCTACACGGCGGGCTGGGTGCTGAAATACGAGCGGCTCCAGAGAGAAGCGCGTCCCAGTGCAGTGTTCCGGCTCGGGTTTCTGCAGGAGGCTCTTTCGCAGGACATGTTGCGGCTGGTGCTGAAAAACAAGCTGCCGCAGTATCTACAAAGTCGCGAGCACAACTTGCTGCGTGTCGCAGTCAACTGTGTCAGAGAAATTTTATTAACAGTGGTGGATATGCACAGACTGAGGCCTGAGGATTTCCGCGCCGTGTCTGCTGACCAGACGCACGAGCTCGAGGCGTACACCGCGTCTGCCGAGCAGCTGCTCAGGATGATTTTCTCGTCCGAGGACGATATTGAGGCGCTGTTCCACGTTCCGCAGGACGCGCACAAAGTGTCTCTATTGCACGCGCTCGACATGATCGAGTACACGCATGTTCTGCTCAAAGTGATGCAGTACTTGACAGAGTTGCAGACGCCGCTGGCGATGGGCAAGAAACGGCGTGGTCGCGTGCAGGACGAGGATATTGGCTCTGACTCCGACTCTATGACTGAGACACAATTGCACCGCTTTTTGCAGTTCGACCGTGCCCGGTATGAGCATTATGAGCGCAAGCTGTTCCACGACCGCGTAGTCAACTGCTATGTGTCGCTTTTTGCCAAGTTCCAGGAGCTGACCGAGTCTCAAATGCGTAAATGCATTTCGTACTTCAATCGGCTGCTGCTGAAAAAAGACCACCAATTTTTGAAACTGGTGCGGCTCGACTTCATGCTTGCGCTGCACGACATAAAGGAGTGCTCGTTTGGGCCCGGGGTGCGCCGGGACCTGGCGCGGCTGCTGGGCTTTTTCATGCACACGTTCGAGAGACTGTGCCGGGGCACGGACGCGGTGCTGCTGGATGTGCTGACGCTGGGGCAGGACGCCGACCGGGGCGTGCGCGCGTTCCTGTACACGGGGGACGTGGGGGCGTGGCAGGCGCGCGAGCACGCGCGGCGGTCGCACGACGTGCAGTTTGCGGCTGCGGGGCTGTCGTACTCGCACAAGGTCAGCGTGCTGGCGAGCGCGCTTGTGTACCGCGACAGCGGCGAGCTGCTGGGCGAGCTGGCTGTGCGGCTGCGTGCGCGGGAGGGCGAGCTGGTGCTGGACAATGCGCGCGTGGTGCAGCAGAACGCGCTGTACCGGCTTCTGCTGGAGACGATTGGCTTTGGCGTGGCTGGCAGCGGGCGGGCGGTGCTGGCGGGCGACGTGGACGCTGCGCATGTGGCGCAGACGGCGCAGCTACTCGAGGACGCGCGCGAGCGGCCGCTGGAGCCCGACGAGTTCGAGGCGCAGCTCGTCGAGGAGCGCCGCGAGCCCGCCGCAGCGCCACAAGAGGTCGACGACCCGGCCCAGTTCGACGACTTTGCGGACGACGACGACCTTTTGCGGCTCGACGTGCTGGAGGCGCGGCTCGGCCCGCGCACCAAGCGGGCGCGCGACCCGGAGGACGACGACGTGCGGTTTGCACGCAGCCAGACCCGCAAGGCCCGCGGCACGGCGCGCAAGCGCGTGCGCGTGGTGCGTCCCGCACACGCGGCCGAGACGTCGCCCAAGAAACACCTTTCGTCCAAGTACGTCGACTCGGACGACGACGCGTCGGACCCGGAACAGGAGGCGGCGTTCTTTGCGCGCGAACAGCAGTTGCAGCAGCTGATGCAGCAGAACGGCGGCGTGATCAGCCCGGACGAGTTCCAGCGGCTCATGGGCGCAGGTGCAGGCGCGCCGCACAGCCAGGTGCGCGAGAAAATGGTGGAGCTGAGCGAGCTGCTCAGCGACAGCGACCGCGAGGACGAGCTCGAGGTGGCCACGCAGAGTCTTGCGCCGGTGGTGCGCCGCCGCGCCGCGGCTGCGCTGTTGGGGGACGACTCCGACTAGCGAGCGGCTCGCGAGCGGCTCAGACCACGCAGTGGCTGTCGTCCTGGCCGCGCACCGCGCTCACTATGGTCTGTGTCGACGAGAGCACCATGACGCACAGCCCGAACGCGACGCACAGGTACAGCGGGGCTCTGTGGCGCAGCGGCTTGGGCTCGCTGAGCCGCAGAAAACACAGCGGCGGCAGGATGTATGCGAGCAGCGAGGCCGAGGTCGAGCCCATGAGCTCGAGGATCGCGCCGAGGTTGCATGTGAACAGCGACACCGTCATGGGCACGATCGCGAGTATAGTGGTTATAATAAAATGTTGCATAGTGCTGAACGGTCCCAGAGGCTGTTTATGGTAGATTTCCAGCAGATCGTGCACTACAGCACGCACCACGTACAATTCGAGCGGGAAGGTGGTGAGCATGTTGAGTCCGAAACACAAACGGGCAATGTTGACGATCCAGTCGTCGGTGGCGAAGTTGTTGAGCACGTTTCCCTTGGTGATGTCTCCAAAACTGAGGTAGCCACAGAAGCCCATAATTGCGCACACGATTCCGGACAGAACGCACGCCCAGTGGGTGACGGCGTTGAAGCGGTCGAGCGTGGGGGTGTGGATCGAGTCGTAGATGAAGGTGGTGTTGTGGTGGCACACCAGGGCGAACGAAATGACGCTGATGCTCTGGAACACGCCGGGCTGCAGCAGATAGCCCCACGTGGAGATGTGGCCCCGGAGGGCGTCTGGGAGGGCGGGCCCGCGCAGGACCACAATTGTCAGGATCACGCACATGCTCACGAGGGCGATCCCGCTGGCCCGGGCCAGTTTGGAGATGTCTCTGGTGAGCGAGAGCGGGAAAGACACTCCCAGAATGCACAGCACGATCAGACTGTTGCGGGACAGCAGCAGGTCCAGTGTGTGCGACTGCGCCACCTGTGTGCTGAACACCGAGCGCAGCACGTGCGGAATTGTGTCGCCCACAATGACAGAGAAGCCCATGTTGCCGCCGAGCCCAAACAGGCCCTGGGCCAGCAGAATCAGGGTCTTGCCCAGGTCGCCGTACGCGTGCGCCACAAACGCCGTGTACGTCCTGGTCCCCGAGAGCTTGGTGTTGACAATGATCAGACGCAGGGTCCAGTCGTTCAGCACCACCAGCACGCCCAGCAGCAGCAGTCCCGTCAGCAGGCCGGAGTTCTTGAAGGCCCGCGGCAGCCCCACAATCCCAGCGCCCACGATCGAGTTGGACATGTTGAAAAAAGCCGCGTGCAGCGCGCTCTTGTGGGTCTGGCGCACCAGGTCGTCCAGGTCGTCGTGGTCGTGGTCGCGCACAATCAGCTGCTCTCTCGCTTCAGACACCATGAGATTATTTTCGTATTTATTTTAAGTCCGCCTCGCACCACCTTTCAGCGCAAACCTGTTAGTTTCCTTATTTACACCGAATAATGAAGCCCTCCAAAAGACAGCCGGACGGGGCCAACTCGCGCGTCAGCTCGTTCATGGGGCTGCGCAGAGCGTCCAAGTCGTCGGCGGAGCCGTCGGCCGCGTCGCCCACGACGCTCAGCAGAATGAACACCAACACGACGGTGTACTCGATCAGCGAGTCGCCCACGAAAAACGGGTTTTTCTCGCGCTCCAAGGGCACTGTGGGCTCCGAGACCGGCAGCATGGACTCGCCGCTGTCGCGGATGACCACCAACAGCAGCATTGGCGCGCCCGCGGCCCATTCCGTGTACTCGCTCTCGTCGTCGCACACCAAGAAGCTGAGCAGTGCCAACTTCAAGAAAACGCATCGACATACGATCTCGGACGACTTCGAGCTGGAGCCGCCGCAGTCGGAGGAGGAGATCGAGCTTCTGTTCAAGGAGGTGATGATTTCCAGGGACTTCAACTCGCTGCCTGAAAAGGCACGCAAGGAGATGGAAAACTACCCCCCCGACCGCAAATGGATGCTCATTCGCCAGCACAAGCTGGCCGAGTACAAGAAGCAGCGCATGATGCAGCAGCCGCAGCCGCACTCGGCCGTTCCCAGCAGGAGCGCGTCCTCTGCCAGCACAATTGTGTCTGAACGCTCGACGCCGTCCTCCGGCAAGGCCTTCGACGCCCAGTTCTACGTTGTCCAGCTGATCGGCAACAAGATCACCAACGACCAGCTCAAGGAGCTCGACATCTGTCTTAGCAGCGAGGAGCTGCACTGGACCGAGCAGTTTCTGCAGCTGCAGGGCGCGGTGGCTCTGTGCAACGTGCTGATGCAGCTGTACAAGACCAGGCCGCTGCTCAGGGCGCAGTCCAGCGTGCTGCGCCAGCCGCCCGGGTCCCAGACCCTGTTCACCAACCCGACAGAGGAGTACGACGCCGTTCTCGACAAGGAGACCAAGCTGTTCCGCTGCATCAAGGTCATTGCCGACCTGACCGTGGGGATCGAGCACCTGCAAAAAATAGACATTTTCATCCCCGCCATTCTGGGCGGTCTCTACTCCACGCGGCCCCAGGTCCGCAAGTGGGCCACCGACATCATCACCTACTTCTACCACAAGACCAACTGCTCGCCGCTCATCTACAGGACGATCCACAAGGCTGTCAACGACAACGTGCATTTGGCGTACATCCGCGAGCTCTACCTGCCCAAGGCCAATCTGCTGGACCGCAAGTCGCAGTACATTCTGTCGAACGCAGAGAAGGTCAAGAAGTACGAGGCCTGGTTCTGGTGCGTGATCCGGCTGTTCGAGGGGCGCGGCAAGATGGGCAGCCGTGTCGGGTCCTACGACGAGTTCAAGCTCTCGGGCCCGGTGTCCAACAGCTTTCTGGTCGAGTACGGGCTCTCGACGCTGCTGCTGATCAACACGCTGCTGCAGTACTCCAAGGACCTGGGCGATCGCACCAAGCTGCGCAGACTGTTCCAGGTGGCCGGCATGACCGAGCTGTTCGACCATTTGCGTCCGCTGGAGAACAGCGACATCGAGCACAGCATCAGCAACATCGAGAGCTCCGAGCGGGCCGACCTGCAGGAGCTGAAGCAGATGGAGGAGTTCCAGAACCAGAACATCGACTTCAACGACCCGCTCTCGCTGTTCCAGGCCATGATCAACAAGTCCCGGGGCACCGAGGCCGAGGCGTATCTGACCTCGATGGTGCAGAACATGTTCATCAGCCAGTCGTCCAATTTGCACACGCTGGACCCGCAGCAGGTGAACCGCAACCTGAAGCTGATGGAGACGTTTGTGTCCAACATCACGATGGCCTCTGGCGAGGACGACACCGACATGAACATCTCGATCAACCGGCTGATCTCGTCGTACCGGACCGACGAGATTGCGCGCAAGGCGATGCTGGAGGCGCGCGAGGCCAAGCGGCGCGCCGAGGAGGCCGAGGCCGAGCGCGACAACGCGCTGCAGAAGCTGAACGAGGGCTCGCACGGGGTCGTGGACAAGCTGTCGCGGGAGGTTGCCGAGCGCGACGAGATCCTCGACCGGCTGCGCGAGAAGCTCGAGGCCAAGGAGGCCGAGGTGGGCGACCTGCGCCGGATGCGCGTGCTGGACAAGCACCAGCAGGAGACCGAGATGCGCGAGATGCTGCTGCTGCTGCACAGCCACCAGCTGCTGGCGAGCCCGGCGCCGCAGGGGCCGCCACGCAGCGCCGACACGCACTCGTCCATCGACACGGAGGCCTCGTCGACAGTCGAGGAGCTGCGCAAGCGGCTCAAGCTGCAGGTGGACCGGAACAAGGTCGAGTCGAAGCGGATCGGGAACTCTGGCGCGGCGGGGGTCGAGCCGAGCGCGCGGCTGCGCGACCTGCGGTTCAAGATGGACCTGCTGGAGCAGGAGGCGCGCAATCTCGAGACCACCGAGTTCGACGAGCTGCTTCCGGGCGCCGAGGACGTGAAGAACTTGAGCGACCTGCGTGCGCGTCTCGAGTTCCTGCAGAAGGACGCCAACAAGGTGATGAAGGCGCAGGCGACGCTGAGCTCGAACGAGAAGCTGGAGAGGCGCAAGCTCGAGGCGCTGGACCGGCTCGGCGCGCTCGAGAAGACCATGCAGGACCTCAAGATCAAGGAGCTCGAGCAGATCGACGTCTCCGACAACAGGCGCACGCTCGACCCGAAACAGACTGCTCCAAAGAGCGAGCGTGCCGAGAAGCTGAAGCACGAGCTTGGCGAGCTGGAGACGCTGTGCAACAACCTCAAATTCCAGCTGAGTCTGAACAACGAGCAGTTCGACAAGGACGCGGTGCTCCAGAAGTTCGAGGACCAGTACACGCGGGGCAAGAAGGAGGTGCCCAAGACGCAGTTTGCCAACTCTGCGCCGCCGATCATGGTGGGGAACCCGGGCAAGCTGGACACGGCAATGCCGTTCCTGGGCGAGCTCGAGAGGACCGTGCGCAAGGTGCCGGAGTTCCAGCAGGGCCCGGAGGGCCCGGAGGGGCCTGCGACCCAGTCTGTCCCTGCAGCGCCTGCTGCTTCCTCGTCGATTCCGCCCCCACCGCCGCCCCCACCTCTTCCAGGAGCAGCAGCAGCAGTTCCACCTCCACCTCCACCTCCACCGCCACCAATGTTTGCCAATGCCGTTCCGCCGCCTCCGCCGCCGCCCCTTCCGTCCTCTTCGGGCGCTCCGCCGCCGCCGCCACCTCTGCCGGCCCAGCAGAAGGCCGCCGTCTCGCCCGCCTCGCAGAGCTCGCCGTTCATGGCGCCAGGTCCGTTCGACCTGCTTCCCCGTCCCAAGAAAAAACTCAAACAGCTCCATTGGGAGAAGATCGACGACCCGGTCGGCTCGTTCTGGGCCAATATGGGCTCGGAGGATATGGCCAAACAGCTTCTGGAAAACGGGGTGTTTGACGAGATCGAGGTCATCTTCGCAGCCAAGGAGGCCAAACGGATTGCGCGCAAGAAGAAGGAAGACGCAAAGAAGGTCACGTTTCTCAGCACCGACGTGTCGCAGCAGTTTGGAATCTGTTTGCATTCGTTTGCTGGTCTTGAAGACGAGCAGGTGGTGTCCAAGATTCTGCGCTGCGACAAGGATGTTCTGGATAAGAGCGCGCTGCTGGACTTTCTGGCCAAACCCGAGCTGAACGAGATCTCCACCACGCTGGCCAAGAACTTCGAGCCGTACTCGACAGACTGGCAGAACGACAGAGACGCCAAGCTCGAGAAAGATCCGGGCGAGCTGGCGCGTGCAGACCGCATCTACTTGGAGCTCATCTACAACCTGCAGCACTACTGGAAGTCGCGGATGCGGGCCCTGAACGCCATCTTGGGATACGAGAAGGATTACGACGAGCTGGTGGCCAAACTGGAGACGTTGGAAGGAGCGCTCGAGAGTCTGGAAAACTCGCAGACCCTGCGCAAGGTGTTCGATATCATTCTGATTGTGGGTAATTACATGAACGACAAGTCCAAGCAGGCACAGGGATTCAAGCTGAGCACGCTGCAGCGTCTTGGGTTCCTGAAGGACCACAAGAATGTCATTTCGTTTTTGCACTACGTGGAGAAGGTGATCCGCGAGAACTACCCCGAGCTGATCTCTTTCGTGGACGATCTCAAGCCGTGCGTGGTTGCTGCGAATCTGTCTGTGGAGCAGCTGAAGGCGGACTGTGCCAGCTTCACGCAGTCGATCCGCAACATCGACGCGTCGCTGCAGGACGGCAATCTCAGCGACCCGTCCAAGTTCCATCCCCTGGACAAGTTTCTGCACGTGGTGCTGCGCGGACTGCCGACCGCGCGCACCAAGGCCGAGCTGCTGGGCGACCGGGCCAAGCTGGTGATCGAGAAGTTCGACTTCATGATGCGCTATTTCGGCGAGGACCCCAACAGCGACGAGTTTGTGCGCAACTCGTTCCTCAGGAAGTTCAGCGAGTTTGCAGACAACTTCGAGCGCGCGTCCAAGGAGAACAAGGAGCTCGAGGAGCGCAACAAGAAGTACGAGGTGAGCAAGAAGAAGTTCGAGGAGATCAAGAAGGAGAAGGAGAAGCAGCAGGAGGAGGCTCCGAAGGTGAACTCCGACATGGACAAGTTTCTGCAGCAGCTGCGGCAGTCGGGGCCTCTGCGCTCGGAGCCCACCTCGGCCAAGATCAAGCAGTGGGCCAAGAAACACACTGCCCAGTCTGCGTCTGTGGTGGACTCTTCGGCCAACGACGACGACGACGACCTGCGCTCGAAAACGCACGATCTGCTCATGAAGCTGACGCAGCAGTCCAGCGACGAGGGCGCGTCGACGCCGGATTCGTCGTCCAGCAACGTCGACCTGCGGCTCAGCGACAAGATGAAGAGACGGCTGCAGCAGAGCTCGCGCACCCCTTCGATGACCTCGCTGGACTGGGACTCGATCTCGCGCTCGACCTCGTTCAAGACGAGCCGGTCGCGGCTCGATCTGAGCAGCCAGCTGCTGAGCAACCCGCTGCAGGAGCAGGAGGCCGACGCCAAGTCTCCGAATCCGCTGATGGAGGAGGACGAGGCCGAGCCGGGCGAGACGGTGGACAAGGTGGACCCCAAGCTGGTGAACGGCGAGTCCGAGTCGCTGACCGAGTCGCCAGACGAGTTCCAGGACGCCAGCGAACACTGAAATAAATATATATTTATTCTATTTTCCTTTGAGCAGCTCCAGCGCGTGCTGGAGCTCTTTGATGGCCGTGTCGACGTCCTCGTAGTTGAGCGCCGAGATCGCGAACTTGGCGCGTTTCTGTGCTGCCGCAATGACCTCGTCGGTCTTGATCATTTTGCTGATGTCGTCCTTGGACAGCGGCGTGGCAGCAGGCACAGGCGCAACAGGCGCCGTCTTGGGCTTGGGCTCCAGCTTGGGGGCCCGCGGCAGCCCCAGCTTGTTCGGCTCCTCCTTGATGATCGCCGGGGCCGCAGGCAGGTTCAGCGAGTCGTCCAGAGACTCGGGCGCAGACGGCAGGCTCGGAATCTCTGTGGGCAGCTGTTCCGGCGACTTCTGGGGCGACCGGATCTCGGACGGCGGCGCAGGCAACGATATTTCGTCCTCGTCTTCGTGTGGCTCCTCCTGCTTCGCCCACTGCCCCACCTCGCGCTCCTCCTCAGGGGTCACGTAGTCGTTCGGGTCCTCGCCCGCCTTGAGGGCGCGCAGAATCCGAGCAGCGTGGAACTTGGCGTACTTCTGACTGCGCTCGAGCTCGTCTTTGCGTCCGGCCGCCTGCACAGGCCACAGATTCAGCACCTGGAAGAAATCCAGCGCAGCCTTGAAATTCTCCACAGTTTTCTTGGTCACTGTGTGCGACGCAATCTCCTTGAACGAGCGGTCGAAAATCGCACTTGCAAAGCCCCAGACCAGCTTGAAACTCTGCTCCGGGTCGTTGATCAGCTCGAACGACTTCTCGGACGCCTCCTTGATGGCCAATTTCTCCTGCTCGATGTCATCCAGCAGCCCCAAGGCGTACTGCTCGATCTCCTTGGATTGCACGTGCAATTGGTTGTTGAGGATCAGCTCGGCCGCGTACAGCTTGCAAAGATACGCCACGGTGGGCTGCACGCTGGCCAGCTCGGTCGCGCGCTTGAGGTAGGGCGCAATTATTTTTAGCCCCTCAGGCAAAGACATAATAAAAATATAAAAACGGTAAAGAAAAACCAGTAATTAATTTTCTCTTTTTGGACGCGAAACCAATTCGGATTATGGAACAGAGCGATTTCAAAGAGATCAAATTGGACAACCAAAACAGCACGCCCAGACGAGTCACCCATCTGGGCACCGAGGTCGTGGAGTTTGAAATTGGCCGGTGTGTGGTGATGCGCCGGGTCGCAGACTCCTGGATGAACGCGACACAGCTGGCAAAAGTGGTGGCGGCCGTCAGGCCCAACATCTCGGGCTCGCTGGAGACGCAGGCCACGCATGGCGCCCACGAGGTGGTCCAGGAAGATTACCAGCAGCTCCAGGGCGTGTGGGTGTCCATTGAACGCGCAGAGGCCCTCTGCAAAGAATACAACATATACACAGTTCTGGAGCCGCTGTTTGCGTACAAGACGCCGAAAGAGCTGGTGCGCACGATCTCGACGCTGACCGAGGCAGACGAGACCTCGTCGCCCTCCAAGCGCGCCAAATTGGCCCCGGAACTGCCAGCCATCCAGACGTTCGACCACGACGTGAAATCCACAAACCAAGACGCCCCCTACGCCCTGCTGCCCCTGGCAGACGACAAGACCGACGAAAAGAGCAAGGTCCTGCTCTCGTCGCTGTTCCTGCCCAACCAGAAGGAGCTCTCGCTCGACGGCGTCGTGGTCGACGCGTCGATCGACGACAACGGCCAGACAGCGCTCCATCTGGCTGCCACGCTGGGGCGGATTTCGCTTGTGAAGGAGCTGGTGGCCCGCGGCGCGAACCGGCTGCGTGGCGACAACGACGGCCAGACTGCCCTGATCCGTGCTGTGCACGCCACCAACTGTTTCGAGCACTCTTGCTTTGACCAGCTTCTCGACCTGCTGTATCCTGCCATCACTGTTCTCGACCAGAAAGGCCGTTCTGTGCTGCACCACATCGCGTACACGTGCGGGCGCAAGGGCCGCAACGATGCGTGCAACTACTATCTGGAAAACCTGCTGGAATGGGTCGTGAAGAGGGGCCCTTATTTGCCGCAGGGCCACCAGATGAGTCTGACATCGTTCATGCAGGAGATCGTCAATATCCCGGACCGCAACGGCGACACGTGTCTGAACATTGCGGCCATGGTGGGGAACAAGCAGATCATCCAGCAGCTGCTGGAAGTGGGGGCAGATCCAAATAAGGCCAATAAGGCAGGAGTCAAGCCGATCGACTGTGGAATCAACGTGAGCTCAGTGAGAATACCGCAGCAGGTGTCGGTGGTGTCGCAGCAGGTTTCGGAGACGCCGAAGCTGAGCAGCATGAAGATACTGGAGTCGCTGCAGATGTTTGTGTCTGAGCTGGGCAAGGACTTTAAGCAGGAGCTGGAGTCGAAGACGAAGCAGATCGACGAGATCCACCCCAAGCTGCGCGAGAAAACGTACAAGCTATCTGAGAAACGCAAGCAGTTTGAGGAGCTCAACCAGCTGGTGCGCAAGATTGGAGACTATAAAACCAAGATCATTAACCTGAACAACGCGATCAGCGAGGAGAAGCAGCGGTTCAACGAGGAGACCAAGGAGCTGTCGATCAACTCCAAGACTTTCGAGGGCGACTTCGACGCGGACGAGCCGTTCACGGTATGGTCCGTGTACAACGAGGTCGAGAGGCGTTTGCAGGAGACCAAGCCGCAGCCGACGAGCGTGAACGAGTTCATCGACAAGATCGACGCTGCGTCGCTGCTGCCGTCGGAGCAGCACGAGGAGCTACCGCCCTCGGTCATTCTGGAGGCGCGGATCAACGCGTACGCCAAGAACAACGCGATGCTGATCGAGCGCACCAAAAACCGGCGCTCGTCCAGCCAGGAGCTCGAGCAGCAGTTCAAGCGGGTGATCGGGCTGTGCATCGGCAGTTCCGAGGACGAGATCGACGAGAAGCTGCTTGGCAGTCTGCTTTTGAGCGTCGAGAACGACCCGGACCCGGAGATCGGCCAGATCAAGAAGGTGCTCAGCATAGTGAACGAGATAGAGAAATAGCGGTGCTCAATTCGCGTACGGGTTTTTGCTGTAGCTTGTAGGGCCGGTCTGCGCCGACTTGGCGATCGCGTACGGGTTGTTTCTCGAGCGCGGTGGCTGCTGGGCGCCCTGAGGAGCGCTCTGGGGGGCAGGCCGGAACTGCTGAGGCTGCGGGTGGCCCTGGTAGTATGTCTGCGGCGGACGCTGCTGGTAGCCCTGTGGAGGTGGCTGCTGGAACCCGTGCTGCAGGGTCGGGCTCTGCGGGTAGTACTGCTGCGAGTGGGTGAGCTGCTGGGGAGGGGGCGGCCTTCTTTTTCCTGGCGAGATGTAGCCGTTTGGAGACGCGGCGTAGTTGGGGCTCGGGGCCCCCTGGAAGCCGCCGGTGGGCGAGGGGCCGTTGTAGGGGCCCTTGCCGTTGGGGTAGTATGGCGACTGCAGCCGGTGGTCTGCCGGGGCGCCGTACGGCACCTGCTGGGCGACGATGTTGTCTGCCGGGGCGCGCTGGAACCCGTTGGGCCCGTTGGGCCGGTGCTCCACAGAGCCCGACCGGCTGCCCTGGTCGAGGTACGGGTTGGCCGGGGCAGGAGAATCCTCGAAGCTGGGCTTGCGTGCGGCCTGGTCCTGGGGTCTGGCAGCACGCTGTTTGGGCAGAGCAAGGTGGGCCGTCTCAGGAGCCTGTCGCGACTGCAGAGGGAAATCCGGAGGCGGGTTGTATGCCAGGTTGGGCTGGATGGCCTGCTGGTAGCTCTTGTTGAAGTCTGTGAAGGGAGACATGACGCGTTCCTGCGACAGCACACGAACGTTGCCGGAACGGCGGTCGTCGGAGTCGGTGGACACGAGCGACTGCGAGCTGCTGTAGAATGGGTGGGGCTGGCCGAACGCCGCGTTGGGTCTGAGCTCCGGAGTGGTCTGGGACCCCAGAGACTGCGACGACTGCAGCTTGGCTGGCTTGACGATTGGGATCTCGAAGTCGTCCGAGTCGGAGTCCTCGTTCGGATACAGATCGTCCATGGCCTCTCTGTCCTCGACCTCGAGGTTGGCCAGCGAGTCGTTGAACTGGTCGTAGTCCGGGAGCTGTGCGTAGTTGGAATAAATATTGTCCAGGCCGCCAGGAGACGTGGCCACGCCATTATTTTCGTACAGCTTGGGCGCCGGCACCGGGTCGTCGCGCTGTCTGAATCTGAGCTCAGAGTACAGCGAGCCTTTGTCCTCGGTGTCTTTGGCAGGGGACTCGGGCTCGGGCTCCTGGGGCTCCTGGGGCTCCTGGGGCTCCGGTTCGAGCGGAATCTCGGACGCAAGCCCGGACGGTCTTCTTTCAAAGCCAAACGCGTTCTTGGGACTAGGCGCAAACGTAGGAGACTGTGGGTTCGAGTACGAACGGACCTTGCCCGAGGCCAGACCCTTCGAGAGGTCCAGAATCCCGACCGCGCCCGTCATGCCGTCAGCAGACCCGCAGCCAGTGTACCCCTTTATGATCTTGGGCTTGAGAACCTCCTTGATGGCCTGGTTCCACTGGAACGAGGTCCACGCGCTGGTGGTGGCACTTCCTGTCAGCTGGAGCAGGTCGTCAACCTCCAGATAGTGCAGCTTGGGCAGCACCGGCAGCCCGAACAGCAGCGAGCTGGTCTCGCCCTTGTCGGCGTTGAGACGCTTTGGACGTCCGTACAGATGGAACGTGTCCAGAAGAGGCACCAGGAACCGGATCAGGGTGTCGTAGCCGGGAACGGCAGAGTGCTGGTCGGGCATCAGGAAGATGGAGCAGTCCTTCTCGCCCTCGGACTTGGAGAACACAATGGAGCCGTCCAGCTTGATCATCGTGCTCTGGTCAATCACAGTGTAATTCTGGGGGTAGACGGCGTAGATCGAGTTGGCGTTGGTGATGGTGGCCATGGCCAGCTTCTTGCCCTTCTTCTCCGACTCGAAAAACGTCACCTTGCCAGAAATCACCTTCTTCTTGCTCTTCTTGGCCGGAGGCTCGATCACGGCAAAACACCGCTTCCACGGCATTCCCGCCCCGAACCGCACGCTGGCCCAGTCCTCGTGCACAAACTTGGTCTCGGCCAGGATCACCTTGATGTCCGACAGCAGCGACCCCCGCGCGCTCAGCAGAGCACCCGTGTACGCCTCCTGCAGCAGCCGGTACTCGAACGCTGCCAGTCTGAACGCTGCGTGCCAGCGACGGTACTGCTCTGTAGACGATATTTGGATCAGGTATCTGTTTTTGAGCGTTGTCGACACGATCAGCACGTTCTTCAGATCGCCCCCAGAAGAGGGCAGCGTGTCGATCGCCTTGAACGTGGCGTCTGTGAAGTTGATGTAGGACGGCTTGTTATTTGTGTCCTGTTTCTGCTGCAGCTCCTCCATCATCTCGGCACTGTAAATCGCAAGCTGGTTGCCAATAAGCACACCATACACCTCGTTCCACTTGCGGTCCGCAGGCTGGCCCTCAGAGTCCAGGTCCTTGAGAAGCATGAACACACCCTCGTTGTACCGGCGATGCGACTGCGCAGAAAGAAGCGTCACGATCGGCGACAGCTCGGGGCTCAATTCGCCCTTGGACTCTGCAGTGACCACCCGCTTGGGAGCAGTCGCGGCCTCCTTGGGCGACGAGCTCGAGTCTCTGTTCGAAAATGCCCGAAGCTTGTTCATTGGTGTTAAATTTACAATGTTTATTTTTTTCCGCAATGACGGTAACTCGACGTTGCGCGCGTCGATCGACGCATGGGGCGCAGTCCGCTGAGCGCGCCGAGCAAGGCGTCGCGGGGGGTTTATAGTGGGCCCAGCGGGGCCTGGGAGTTGTGCAGAGGGCGCCAGCATGCTGTAGGAGTGCACGCCAAGCTGGTCGCAGGCTTCCTGGCGGCGTGTTTTGCGAGATCGTCTGGTCGGGCACGGTGCGGCGGTGCGGCGGTGAGCACGGGCTCGTGTTTTTTGATGGGCCCTGAGGGCCCCGAGTTTAGGCCGGGCTGCGGGAGCGCAGGTTGAACGATCTCAGCAGGAATGGCGACTTGGCGCCAGTCGGCGACGTGGACACCTCGATGTGGGTGCTTTTGCGCACCATTTCGCGAAATGCGCTGATTGGTGTCGAGATCCACTGTGCCTCCACGGGTCCGAAATTGACCACCAAGGGGGACCTTGCAAACGGTTCTGGCGCGTCCAGTGACACTTCGTCCGACGTCCATGTTTCTGTCTTGCTGATAGAGGACAGGTCAAGCGGGGCGGGGAGTTGTTTGGTAGCGTAATCGGTGCTGAAACTAACTGGAGGTGCCGTTTTCTTGTTTTTGAGCACTTTCCACATATAGCAGGCCATGAGAATGAGAATTATACCTGTCAGGGGTAGCGTGAGGCCAAGGATCAAGGGCAGTTGCGACTTGGATTCGTTTTTTTTCGCCTGTGCTGCTCGAGCAAGAGCGTCTGCATATTGCGTGACTGTTGCGCGAACGGTGGTCGTGATGGTTGTCACGTCGTCTTGTGCGACAATATCAACAGCTGTGAGAGAGAGAGCCATGATTTTCACAGGCATTCGTGCACAATTTATGGCATCTCCAGATGTTTAGGGTGTGTTTGAGAAGAGTAGCAGCAGAAATGCAAATCTGGGCTCGTTGCTGGTTCGAGACCGGAAAGCTGCAGTTCTAGAACCTGTCCTCGAGGCGTGGAGTAGTTTGTGCAGCGCTTCTAGAGCCCCAAAAATAGCCACATTGTGGTGATGCTATTTCCGACCCAATTATTTCACATTTCTCCAAATTATTTTTCTCCAATGATCACCATAGTTGGGTCTTTGAATTACGACCTGGTCACATATTCCAAGCTCTGTCCCAAGGGCGGCGAGACTATCCAGGGCGAGCAGTTCGAGGAGCATCTTGGCGGCAAGGGTCTGAACGAGGCGATCGCAGCTTCCCGGCTCTCGGTGGACACAGGCCATGTGCGAATGTGGGGAAACGTAGGAAACGACGACCACGGCCGCAAGATGCTGGCTGCTCTGCAGGACGCAGGTGTTGATACCAGTCTTGTGTCGGTGCTGGATGGCGTTTCTTCTGGAACTGCTACAATTATTGTCGAGACCGAGTCGGGAGAAAATAGAATCATTATTATACCAGGTGCCAATGGCAAGCTTATTCCTACGGACGAGCAACTGGCGCGGAATTTTGGCGACTCTGGCGAGGGCGACTATGTGATTGTGCAGAACGAGTTTCCCGGGGTTCGCAAAGTGATTGAGTGGCTGGCTGCCAATAAGCCGCAGGTTCGTGTGGTGTACAATCCGTCGCCTGTGAAGGCGGATCTGCTCGACCCGGAGCTGCTCAACAAGGTGGACGTGCTGGTGGTCAACGAGGGCGAGGCCGAGCAGATCAGTGGTGCGCAGGGCTCTGCAACAGAGCTGATTGCGGCTCTGCACGCTGTGGTGCCGGATCCGACGCTGATCGTGACGCTGGGCGCGCGGGGGTGTATTTTTCAGACCCGCGACACAGTGGACGTTGTTTCCGGGGTCAAGGTGGCCACGGTGGTGGACACGACCGGTGCGGGAGACACTTTCCTGGGCGGACTGGTTGCACAGCTATATTTTGGGTCTGACCTGCTGCGGGCGCTGGAATTTGCTACTGCGGCGTCGGCAGTGGTGATCACCAAGAAGGGTGCTGTTGAGAGCATTCCGGAGTTCTCGCGGATCGCAATGCGCAACAAGTAGTTCACATAGACAAGAGTGCAATTGGCAGTCTCTCAAATACATTAGAAAGTACACTATTTGTCGTCGCTCAGCATGTCTTCGGGCAGATCGAGCTTGAGCGAGCGTAGAGATGGCAGTTGCACAGCGCTCTTGGAGCCAGCAAGAAGCCCCGGCATGGCCGAGGGGTTCAGCTTGGGCGAGACCGAGGGCGTCTGCAAGGGCGTGGTCTCGGGCGATGGCGGGCGGCGCGCCATGTGGCTCAGGCCCAGCAGGTGCAGCGCGGCCGAGGAGTCCTTGGCCTGGAGGTGCACCGCAGTGGGGGAGGTGGGGATTCCAGGCGAGTTGGGCCGGGATTTCTTGAACTGGGGCTGAGGGGCCCTCACCGAGGACTGGGCCAGGTCGGTGCTGGAGAAAGACCTGGCCATGCTGGAGAGATTGGTCGAGGAGGGGGATGACGAGGTATGAGAAGTGTATGGCGCCGAGGAGCCCGACGAGGGCAGCTGGGACAGCGAGCTGGACGAGGGCGTCTTCAGCGGCGTCAGTCTCTGCAGGGAGGAGAGCGAATTAAGGGGGGACGGCCTCGAGTGGACAGGCACCGGGAGCGTCTGGGGCTGGGGGTGTGCGTCGAAATACTGGCTCAGCGAGGGCAGCGACTTGACGTACTGCAGGTCGGCAGAGTGCAGATGGTGCGTCTTGCTCGACACCAGCGCGGCCGCAGCCTGTTGTGCCTGGACGTTGTGTTTCTGCTGCTGCAAATTCTGCAGCTCCTGGGACGCTGCCGATGCAAGGATGTTTATGTCGAGAAATGATTTGACAGACGGGAGAGCCGAGCCTTTGTCTGTGCTGTCTGGGTCTTCTGGGTCGCTGTCGTCTCGCTTGGCCTTGGGGCTAGTCTTGTGCTCTGGCGGCGACCGTTTTGGGATCCTCGACGTTGAGCTCGACTTCTTGAGGACCGGGGGTCTCGCGTTCTGGCTGATCGCGTCGGTCAGCTCCCAATCCGGGTTGTGCGCGTTCTTGCGCCTCGAGTTGGGGTTGGTGTGTATTCTAGAGTGTCTGGTGAGCTCGTCCGAGCGCGAGAACCGCTTGAAACAGCCTGGAAAGTTGCATTGATGGGGCTTTTCTCCCGTGTGTGTTCTGATGTGTCTGGTCTGGTGCTCGAGCCGGTGGAACGCCTTGTCGCACATGGGACACTTGTACGGTCGCGGGAGGTCCGAGGGAGGGATCTTTTTCTTGAGATTGCTGTTGGCACTGGTGTTCTGGGCCGCAGGGGTTAGCGTGCTGTTGGGGCTCCCCGCACCCTTGTCGGAGACAGCAGGAGGGTCAGACACGCCGGCAGAGGCCCCGCGAGTGTCTTCCAGCACTTCTGCAGTGTTTCCGGACGCAACAGTTGTGGCCATTCTAAAAGTAGTTTGAGACTCAGGAGGAATACGGGAAGACATAAAGTTAAATTTTTTCACCGAGGGAATATGGGGTAGCGGGGAAGGCTGACGGGACAGGAACATCTCGCACGCGGAAAGACGTGCCGGACGCGACGACTGCACCGCCGCAGACGCACGGCGGGGCGTGCGCGCGCGGCAACATGGCCTGCGTGCGCTGGCCCGGGGACGGCCCCCCGCAATTCACCCGTTCCAACGGTTATTGGTGGCCAATTGTGGGGCGCATCCCAACACCGGAAAAATTTTAATCCAGCCAGCCCCCTGGAGAAGAAGAAGAAAAAAAAAAACAGAGAGTTACCCGGCCCTCAGCTGCTTGGGAGTGGTCCAGTCCGCACCGCTTTTTGGTGCCGGCCCATTTCACCCCGGGGGGGTCCAGCAGAACACCGCAAAGAGCGGTCTGTGCAACCTGCAGCGTGCCATTGGCTAGCCCGTCCTGCCCCGACGCATGTCATCTCGCTGCCAAGTCCACAGTCGAGCCCCCAGCAATCGTTGCGCAGGCAGTGGAATTGTCCCTCCGCCAAAACTCCGATTTTCCCACGCACCCCAACACTCGCCCTTATAAATATATAAACCCTTGCTTTTTTCACGCAACGTATTCTTTTGTTCTCTTTTTAAAATGTCTCAAGAACTCCAGACAAAAGCTGTCAACACGATCAGACTCCTTGCAGTCGATATGGTCGCCAAGGCCAACTCCGGCCACCCTGGTGCCCCAATGGGAATGGCCCCTGCTGCCCATGTTCTCTACTCCCAGATGAAGTTCAACCCAAAGAACCCAACCTGGATCAACAGAGACAGATTTGTGCTTTCTAACGGTCACGCATGCGCTCTGCTCTACTCCCTCCTCCACCTCTTTGGCTACGACCTCACCATCGACGACCTCAAGGGTTTCAGACAACTTGGATCCAAGACTCCTGGTCACCCTGAGACCGATCTCCCAGGTGTCGAGGTCACCACCGGACCTCTCGGTCAAGGTATCTCCAACGCTGTGGGTCTGGCCATTGCCCAGGCCAACTTTGCTGCCACCTACAACAAGCCAGGTTACACTCTCTCCGACAACTTCACCTACTGTTTCTTCGGTGACGGATGTATGATGGAGGGTGTTGCCTCCGAGGCCATGTCCCTTGCTGGTCACCTGCAATTGGGCAACCTGATCGCCTTCTACGATGACAACAAGATCTCCATCGACGGTTCCACCGAGGTTGCTTTCACCGAGGACGTTTGCGGAAGACTCCAGAATTACGGCTGGGATATCCTCGTGGTTGAGGACGCTGACACCGACCTTGCTGCCCTGGCCGATGCCATTGCCAAGGCCAAGACCACCTCTAAGCCAACCTGTATCAGAATGAAGACCACCATCGGTTACGGTTCTCTGCAGGCCGGTTCCCACTCCGTCCACGGTGCTCCTCTCAAGGCTGACGACATTGCTCAGCTGAAGGAGAAGTGGGGCTTCAACCCATCTGAGTCCTTCGTTGTTCCTCAAGACGTCCAGGAGCTCTACAACAAGGTCGCTGAGGCCGGTGCAGCTGCCGAGGCCGAGTGGAACGCTCTGTTCGAGGCTTACTGCAAGGAGTTCCCAGAGTTGGGAGCCGAGCTCTCCAGAAGACTCAAGGGTGAGCTTCCTGCTGACCTCCTCAAGGCCCTGCCTGTGTATACCCCAGAGGACGCTGCTGTCGCCTCGAGAAAGCTGTCGGAGATCTGCTTGGGCAAGCTCCAGGCCGTGCTCCCAGAGTTGGTTGGTGGTTCCGCAGATTTGACTCCTTCCAACCTGACGAGATGGTCCTCCGCCATCGACTTCCAGCCTGAGTCTACCGGTCTCGGTAACTACTCCGGTAAGTACATCAGATTCGGTGTCAGAGAGCACGGTATGGGTGCCATCATCAACGGTATCTCTGCCTACGGTGCCAACTACAAGGCCTTCGGTGCTACCTTCCTCAACTTTGTGTCTTACGCTGCCGGTGCTGTGAGACTTGCTGCTCTTTCCCACCACCCAGTCATCTGGGTTGCTACCCACGACTCCATTGGACTTGGTGAGGACGGACCAACTCACCAGCCTATCGAGACCCTTGCCCACTTCAGAGCTGTTCCAAACTTGATGGTCTGGAGACCAGCCGACGGAAACGAGTGTTCTGCTGCCTACATCAAGGCCATCGAGACCAAGAAGACTCCATCTCTGCTTGCTCTCTCTAGACAGAACCTGCCTCAACTGGCCGGTTCCTCCATCGAGAAGGCCCTCAAGGGTGGTTACACCGTCTACGAGGTTGCCGAGCCAAAGCTTATCCTCGTCTCCACCGGTTCGGAGGTGTACCTCTCTATCGATGCTGCCAAGCTGCTTGCTGACAAGGGCATCCCAACTGCTGTTGTTTCTATGCCAGACTTCCACACTTTCGATGAGCAGTCTGCTGAGTACAAGCTGTCTGTGCTGCCAGACGGTGTGCCAATCATGTCTGTTGAGGTGATGTCCACTTCCGGCTGGGCCAAGTATTCCCACGCACAGTTCGGTATCAACAGATTCGGTGCCTCCGGTAAGGCTAACGACATCTACAAGTTCTTTGGCTTCACTCCAGAAGGTATTGCCGAGAAGGGTGAGCAAACCTACGAATTCTTCAAGGGTAAGAACATTGTGTCTCCATTGCAGACTCCTTTCTAAATATATTCTAAACAGAAATGAATGCCTATTGATTCCACACGTTTTTGAACGGGTCTTCTGCGGTGTAGCTGAAATTTTGCGAGTAGAGCTGTTGCGGTGCTGCTGCTGCTGCTGGCTGCGCCTGTGGCGGTGCGGCCATAGGTTGAGGCTGGGGTTTCGAGTATAGACTGAGAATCGACTTCTTGAGGTCCGGACGCGAGTTTTGCACAGGCTGCGGCTGCACCGACTGGGGCGTCGATCCAAACAGGTCGGCCGAAAACAGATCGGTCGCCGCAGAGGACTGTGGGGTAGAATTAATGACAGGTTGCGAAACAGCAGCAGGGACAGACGGCTGTGCAGGTTGGGTAGGAGCGGCAGGCGCCACCGAAACAGGCTCTGCAGGCCGTGCTGCTCCAAAAGAGCGCTGAGCCGGCTCGCTGACGCCCTTCCACTTCTTCATGTCGTATTTGGTACGAATAAAGTTCTCGATCTTGCTTTCGTCGGGCACGTAATTTTCCGGCAATTTTTCCTCCCAGTAAGAATTGGCTCTCTCGTTGCCCCACAGCACCATGCTCTTGACCTGCTCGTCTGTCCACGAATCAAGATCCACAGACTTGACTCGCGAAATGTGCGTGCCCATGCTTCGATGGATCCCAGAACAGCGGATACAGACAAAGATTCCCAGATTCCACGACGCCCATCTCGGATTCTTGGATATCTTGCAGTCTGCGCAATTCTTGTTGGCAGGCTCCTTCAGCAAAGTCTTCAAAATTTGCAGATTTCTCTCGTTGTGCTGGCGTTGCGCAGACATTCTAATAGACACGATTATTTTTCTTCCGTTATCACTACTTTTCTTCCTCCTATTTATCACACCTCCCACCGCTAGTACATGATTCGGGAACGCAGGTCGCTGATCCGCCTGTCGATGACTCTGGGCAGCCGGTCCATCTTGGATGCGATGCGGATCCGCTTCTCGCCGCTCAGGTAGTAGTATTGTTCTACTAGGTCGCCGTCAATGCAGTTTTTCGGGGGATTGTAGTAGCCTTTAAATTTCATGTAGTCTCTGTCAGTGAGCGAGACAAATTCGTGCAGAATGAGTTTCTGCAGCTCTTTGAAGAAATTGATCTCCGAGACGCTCGTCATCGGATGGAGACACCCCATGTGTCCCTGTAGACATCCATAAATGATCGATTCTGCTCCTCCCATTGTCAAAGAGCCTTTCTGTAGGAAAGTTGGCATGTCTCCAACGTACAAGTTGACCAGATTCTCCAATTTCGTGTGCTGCATCTTCACCAAAAACCCGTGATTATCCTTATCGCTAGTCTCAGAGACCTGCTCGGGACATCGCAGCACCGAAATGTTGCCGAACTTGTCGCCAACAACACAGGTGTCGTAGTCCAGCATCAACGTTCTGGTCACGTGTCTCTGCATAGTGTCGTCGATGAAATCGACAAATGCGTTTTCCAGGGGCTTGAACACTGTGTAGCGGATGCTGTCGCGCACGTCGCTGACCACCACACGGAATCCCTGACTTTTGAGGTCGACGATCTCGAAACAGTCCAATTTTGTTGAGGATCGCTTAACCAGCTGTTTCTGGCCAACCTCGTACAGCACCAGCTCATTCTTGCAGCCTGCAAGAAGCTTTCCCTGGAATTGGATCAATGCAAGTGCCATATTTTCAAGTTTTGTCTTCTGGAACAGTTCTAGCGTTCCTTGGGAGCCAATTCGATAGAGTGTCAGAAACGCTCCCTCGTTGGTGTTGGCGCCCATTTTCTGTCTCTGGGCAGACGAGACTGCGAGGAAGGGCTCTCCCGCACGACTTTCAAAGTTGATCCAACAAGCCCGGAACGCAGGCTCGTTCCCCAGCTCCAATCTCTGGACCACCCGTTTTTCTGCCACAGACACTACTTCTATGCAGCTTGCCCAGTTTCCATCAGCACTATCGTACCCAAACTGTTGATAATGTTCCATCTCCTCGTCCTCCACGTCTCCCTTGATGTTTGCGTCTGCCTCCAGAACGTACATCATTCCGTTTTTGGCTGAGCAGTCGCAGAAATATTTCGGGGTGTAGCGCAATCCAATATTTTCTATGAGAGTGTCGTTGTCGAGTTGGTCGACTGTGAGAATCATCAAATTGTTTCCGTGGATCGCCAGCACCCCATTTTCGGGAATGTCCTCACTTTTAAACGAACAGGCATATTTGAAGACCGGTTTGGTCAGCGGGGTAATTTTGAACTCTGAAGGACGAGTGTATCCCAGATACGTTCTGGTAGAGAAGATTCCAACAGTATTTTGACCCACGAGCTCCAGCTTGGCCAAATTCACAGCCTGCGGACCAGTATATTTGTTTCTCGGGTTCGACAGCTCGCCAGTGTGGGGGTCCATTTGCAATCTTGCATAAACACCACTCTCCATTCCAATATGCACATACAGCAAAGATGTGGACAAATGGGGTTGATCGTCGTCATCGTCGTCATCCTGATTGCTCAAATTCACTGTAGTGTCGTGCATATAGCATGCCAGAACCGAAGAGGCACTGGCACTCAGGATCTCCTCACTGATGGTAGCCAGTGTCGACTCAGGGTCCGTAGAAAGCACTGTCAGCGTTTTGTCCTGACAGCCAACAAGCAGAAACGGGAATCTAGCCGTTCCTGCTTGAACTTCACCTAGAGATAGAGCTGTAATCTGTGATGAAAGCTCCTTGTGTTCGTTGTACTCAATTAATCTGTCCAGCTCGTCCAGCTCAAAATACACAACCTCGCGATTGGACAGCGCAACAGCCAGTTGCGTATTAGTTCCTGCGCAATGAAGAATTCTGATCCCAGTTGGTGGAGTCCAGTCGACAGTTTTCTGGGGAGTTTCGTCGACGTAAAATATTTGCTTTATTCCGTTAGGATGGATTTGAACGACAGAGCCATTGCCGGTCTGGAATACACCCAGAGTTGAAGTGTCCAATGCAAACCCCGAATTCTCCACCTCCTCAACCTCCTCGCCAATTCCTAGCACCAGAGTTCCATCCACAAACGATAATATGACATATTTGTCGTATTGGTCCTGGCGATTGAGCTTGGAAACAAAAACGCTTTGAACAACTGAAGGCAGCTCCTGTGTGACAATTTCGCTCATTGGCAGCTCGTGATTCAAAATCTTTAATGCAGAACGCGGTCCTGCTCCACAAACTGAATATATCACTGGCAGGCTCGAGGCCTCGTTCGAATTGTATAGTTTCGCATCAATTAGGGGATTTATATTCTCGACAATGTTGACGAGATTCAGATTGTCCAATGGATGCACCTCAAACACGGCAGTCTCGTCCTTGAGCACGGAAACCTCGTCCGGATAATCTTGAGAGTTGAATCTCTTTGCGTCTTCGTCACCCAATTTTTCAAATTGATACAGATACTGGTCGCCCGATTCGCAGTTAGCGTACAGGAATCCGGCCCTGAAAATCAGCAAAGAACTGCATACAGGCATCGTATCAAAGTACTGGATGTCCATGCTGTTGACGAGTCCGGCCTCGACTCTGGATTCGTTATTGTCCTGAGGAACAAAATCCAGAGTCACTTTGAATAAGTCGCCAAGTTCGGTCTGCAAAAGCGCAAAAAAGGTATTTTTCAGTTTATGCACAACTCCGCTGACTATTCGAGTAAGTTTCTGGCTCCCAGATCGTCTTGGAATGGGCACAGTGTGGCTCATTTTCGATAGACATTTATATTGCACAATTCCCTCGCAACAGAGCAGTAGTCCAGACGGACCTTGAGTTCCTCCAGGAATGGCCAGCACAAAATTAGAACTGAACGAAACTTCCTCTTGATACTTCTTCACCACGTGGTTAAGTCCAATGTCCAGCTCATAATAGCAAAGAGTCTTGAAGAGTTTTTTGTCTGGTTTGTCTTCAACCTCGGAATAATCGCATTCCAATGCAGCAAATTGAGGATTTTCAAAACCCACGTCAAGCCCACAGACGTCAAAACACACTGTTTTTGACTTGTTGGCCTCCAATGGAGAAGAAACCTGTAGCTGATCTCTATTGTCTGTGGTGAATTTGTACACAAACTTGTTTTTCTCAATAGCAGCCACCATCGCAGCACGATTTCGACCATCCACCGCAATATATTCCCCTGGAGAAATCCGTCGCAACCCAGTTTTGAAATATGGCTCGTTTGCAACACTTTCGAATCTGCCCTTCTCGACATTCATCTCCAAAACTGTTAAATTGCCACTGTCAGAGGTGACAATCAAGAGATCCTTCTCAGACCCGGTCGCCTTCAAGCAGTCCACCTTCCGAAGATGACTGAACGTATTTTGACTCACCACCTTGTAAAAGTCGCCATTATTCCTGTTTAACTTCCATAGCTCGAGATTCGTTGCAGTTGCTCTCACAACCTCCTGCTGTTTTTTGTTACCCGTAAAATGACCTATACAACACTTGACCCCGCTCGCACTGGGACGAATGGTCAAATTGTACAGGAACAGCTCCGGATTAAGAGACATGTACAGTTAGTAGTAATGTTAATTAAAATGATATTTTTTTTATCGACGCGACGATTTTTGCGCGCATCGTCTATAATTTATTTTGTAAACAAACTGAAACAATTATTATTTATTCCTCATGACAGAGGTTGCACAAACTCCACAGATCTCATCACGAATGTACCTGAAATCTCTGAATGAGATTTCTCAGCCAGATCAGATTGATCTGGCCATCCGCAAGAGCTTTCAAGAGTCTCAACTGACCGTGTCTTCCCATGGAAAGCAAATCGCGATTTTGAGAGCCATCCAAATACGATGCTGGAAACTGGGGTTTGAGTCGCATTTCAACACCCTCTTTGTTAAGATGGTTAACAAGATCCTTGCAATCAAACGAAGTGAGCCGGTGGGTGACAGAATTGTTAAATTTATCTCTTCTTTTGTCAATTCGATCAACCCAGAATCAGAAGATGAAAACGCCATGGTGGACGAGAAGGACGAGAAAATGTACAGTAAATTCATTGACAAACTTGCTAGGCATCTTTTGAAAGGTTTGGAATCCAATAATAAGAATGTGCGGTACAGATCGTGTCATATTCTCTCGCATTTGATGAACAACATGACCTCCATAGATAGCGATCTGTATGAGACGTTGAGCGAACAGCTTCTCGCACGGATATACGACAAAGAGCCACATGTCAGGATCAAAGCCATTGCTACTCTGGCAAGTTTCCAAGAGCCTGATGGCAGTGACGAACTGAGTCATGCGGGTAAAAAAATTCGATTTGTCTTGCAGAATGATCCCAATCCAGAAGTTAGAAGGGCGTGTTTACGTCAAATCGAAAAGAGCAAGCACACACAGCCCTTCATTTTTGAGAGGGCCCGCGACACCAACTCAATCAACAGGAGACTATTGTACTCTAAAGTGCTTCCTGAGTTTAAAGATTTCAGACGCATTGATTTCACCTCAAGAGAAAAGCTTCTTCAATGGGGGCTCAAAGACCGTGACGATTCTGTGAAGAAGGCAGCTACTAAATGGCTGACTGATAATTGGATGCAGAACTTGAATAACGATGTCATGGAGCTGCTTGAGCGACTGAAAGTAACCAAGAGTGACATTGCAGAATCTGCTGTCCGGGTGTTTTTGGACAACAGACCCGATGTTGTCGCTAAGATCAGTTTTGATGACAAGATTGTTCGCAGTCTAACTCCAGAAACTTCGCTTTTACTTCGTGTTTTCTATCAACACTGCAACGATTCCAACAAGATCACACAGCTGGAAAAATTCTTCCCAGAGGCAGCACAGTTGGCCGATATTCTAACTGGATACTTCATGAAAAGAAAGGACATAATGGCACTTCTAGACCAGGGAAAACCAATTCTGGAAGAAAGCTCTGTGGATATGACCGAACTCGAAGAGTGCAATTTTGTGCTCCGTCAATTGCTGATCGTGGCGTCGGAATATGATTACAGTGACGAATTTGGACGCAGCAGAATGCTCAATGCTCTAAGATCTGTCTTGACTAGCGACCATCTTACAGACAATCTGATCGAAGTGGTTGTGTTGTGTATTCACAAACTGTCGATTAATGAGCGCGATTTCACACAAATGACTGTGGAAATCATCAACGATCTTAAAGATACTGCATATGAACGCCAGGCTCCAAATGACATTGTGGGAGAGAGTTCACGACTTGATGGTGTTGATGATGACGACGACGATGACGATGACGATGACGGTGAGTCGAGTTTCCATTCAGCTCGTGCAAATCTATCCAAATCGTCAATTGCCAGTGCTAACAGATCCATGCAACAGGAGCTCAAACAAGTGGAAGAACTCGACTCTTCAAACCTCATTGAGTGTCTCTCTATTGCTCGACGGGTCTTGGAACTTGTCCAAGAGCCTTTGAAGAATAATATCACTCTGATGGCTATCTTGGACAGTCTTGTCCGTCCTTCGATTCGCCGCTCGGAAACAGAGATCCGGAAATTGGGACTCATATGTCTCGGCCTGTGCTGTGTTCTCGACAAGGAATTGGCAGCTGACAGCATCTTTGTGTGTGCGATCTTTGTGACCAAGAGTAACGAGGAATCGTTGGTCGTCACTGGAATAAAAGTCATATCTGATTTACTGGCGGTGCATGGTATTTCTGTTCTGGAAGCTGACACACCAAACAGCGTTGATGCGATAGCTATTGCGAGACTATTTTATCGTACTTTGAGAGACACTGGTCATAAGGAAGCCCAGGCCACCTCTGGAGAAGCACTGTACAAGCTGTTCCTTTGCGGTGTCATCACAGATGACGAGTTATTCGAAACGACATTGCTTTCCTATTTCAATCCTTCGATCAATGACAATGAGCAATTGAAGCAGTGTTTCTCGTTCTGTATTCCAGTTTACGCCTTCTCGCACGAATCTCATCAAGAACGTATAGCTAGAGTGACATGTGACACGCTCTTCAGACTGTTTGGCGCGTGGGATGAGATCTCAGAATCAGATACGGGCTCTCAGCTCACTCCGCAGTCTATAATCCAGCAATTGATGTACTGGACAGATCCCTACCGTGTTGTCAACAAGATACCTGAAGAAGCAGCAAGAAGCTCGATTCAAGTCGACGTCGGACTTCAGCTGCTTGCACTGCTCGAGAAATTGGAGTATTCCGGCTCGTCCAAGCAGTTTTTCAAGGCTGTGATGCTTTCACTGCCTCGTCTAACATTCACTGAGAATTGTGAGGTGACTAAATTGGAGCTTCTGGTCGATACGATGGATCGAGTCGAGGGTCTGCTTGAGAAGCCGTTGAAGGACCAGGCGTCGAGAAATGCCTATATTAGGTTTAAAGAGTACGTGGAGGATTGTTTACAGAAAGTTGGAGGAAGAACCCATGAGTCTCAGCCTGACGCATATGAGCAACCCGTTGACGCACCAGTCAAAGAGGAGAGTCCAATAGACGAGGAGGGCGACAAACAGGGCGAAAAGAGATCTGATGTACTCGAGGAGCCGATTGAGGAGCAATTGGCTATGCCGGGTACGCCAAGAGTCGAATCTGAGATGATGGAAGTCACAGAGCCGAAAAAGAAAGCTGTCAAAACAAAAAAGAGCGCGGGCCCAGAAAAGGCCAAATCCAAGACAAAAAAGCGACTCAAAGTGGAATCCGAAGACCTTTTGGGAAAGAAAGAGAAGAAGAAGACGAGCAGGGTTACCAAACCTGTCAAAATAAAGCAGGCAGAAAGAAAACCTAGAGTTAAAAAGAGCAGCACCTCGTTCTCGGATTCTGAAGACGAGATGGAAATCATCCGGCACGCCGCAGACGCTGCAGAACACAGCGACGAGGAAATAGGCGACACCTCGGCTATCGTACTTCTTTCAGACGACGAATAAAGAGTCAGACGTGAAAATTTTTGTGCGGCTAATAATGGGGTATTTAAAAAAACTCTATAAATATGCACCTTTCCCCACCATTTTTTTCTTTAATTAAGTTTTACTATGCTTTCTTTCCAAGCATCTAACGCAATCACATATGTGACATACGGGGTCCTTTTAATTTCAGGACTTGCCATCGCCTATTTCTATGGAAATAAAAAGACTTTCCTGTCTTCGAATGGCTCGAGAACTGGAATCCCACTGGCCCTGAACTTTATTGCAAGTGGTTAGTATACCTCTACGTGCCAACGTTTAACGATTCCACTCAATAAGATCTTTCTGCTATTCCACAATATTGATATACGGGTGCAACAATGAAGAAATTCTTTGTGGCTGAGATCATACCGTCGAACTCGAACAAGTTAGTACTTGCGTGAGGATTATTTGATATTGATGGAATTTTGTTAAATAGGAGCTAAATGCTGTTCCTACGTACTAACCTTTAGCTATGGGTTGTGGAATCCTCACCACATATACTCAGATCGCTAATATCGCTGGAATTCACGGACTTATGGTGTACACTATTTCCGGAGCCATCCCCATCTTTTTGTTTTCCCTGTATGGGCCGATGATCCGCAAACGGTGCCCTGATGGTTTTGTTCTCACAGAGTGGGTCTTCCAGCGATTTGGCCCTGTCACGGCTTTGTATCTGTCTGCCTTCACCATCTTTACCATGTTTCTCTATATGCTTTCTGAACTGACTGCTATTGAGTACGCAATTGAGGCCTTAACTGGGCTCAATGCCACAGCGGCAATGGTGGTGGAGTGTGTTGTCACCACTATCTACACCTTCCTGGGAGGGTTCCAAGTGTCGTTCGTGACAGACAGTTTCCAAGCAGGATTTGTCTTGGTGCTTTTGGTTGTTGGTGTGGTTGCTTATGCTTTGAATGTCCATATTGATGTGGACTTGAAGCACGCTACCGAAAGCCAAATGTTGCATGCCAACAAACTTGGATGGATGCTGCTCTATATTCTGCCTGTGGCCATCATCACCAATGACTGTTTCGTGGCAGGATTCTGGCTCAGAACATTTGCTGCAAAAACTGACAAGGACCTGTTGATTGGTTCGTCTATTGCCGCTGTTGCTGCTGGAGTCATTTGCACGCTTGTTGGACTTCCAGGAATTTTGGCTGTGTGGACAGGTGACTTGGAGGTCAATGACGAAAATGGATATAATGCTTTCTTCATTCTGGTCTCAAAAATGGACAACTGGATCATTGGTGTCATTCTTATTTTTTCCATTGCTATCTCTACAGCCACTTTTGGGTCGTTGCAAAGTGCTACGACGTCGAGCATCTCGAACGACTTTTTCAGAAACAAAGTTTCGATTAATTACATTCGGGTTGTTGTCATTCTGATTATGGTTCCATGCATAGTTGTTGCTGTCAAGGCTGCTACCAACGTTCTCCAAATTTATCTGATTGCAGATTTGGTGTCTGCGTCAGTGATTCCAATCATATTCCTTGGTCTTCTGGATAGTTTCTCTTTCTTGAGGGGCTTGGATGTCATGGTTGGAGGTTTGGGAGCACTGGTTGCAGTTTTCGTCTATGGTACTATCTATTACGGAAATGCCAAGGACGGAGCTAGGCTTCTTCTTGTGTGGAACGGTATCTATTCTGATGACGATTGGGGAGCGTTTGGTGCGTTTGTTGTGGCCCCAGTGGGTGGCATTTTGATTGGATTGACCTGTGCGGGAGTGCGTTGGTGCGTCAAGAGAACAATAACCGGATTCCGCAAACCAGAGGTCGTTGAAGTTCAACGTGAGACTTTTGATGATGGAGATAGTGTCAAGAAGTCTCCTTTGAAGGCCTTGAGTGTGGGATTGGTCTAATTATATAAGAACAATCGTGTTCCGTAACATGACATTTTTCTTTGTTGCACTGAACTTTAAAAATCAAAGAAATTAAAAAAAATAAAATTATTATGCCATACTATTCTTTGGGACTCGAAGGATCCGCTAACAAGTTAGGTGTTGGGGTGATAGAACACCCTCAAGAGGAAATAGCTGCATACAACGATGCGAAGGTGCTTTCGAATGTGCGAGATACCTATGTGACGCCTCCAGGGGAGGGATTCTTACCAAGAGACACTGCTCGTCATCATCGTAACTGGGTCGTCAGACTGATCAAGCGGGCGATGCAGGAGGCTGGCGTGAGTCCAGAACAGCTCGACTGCATATCTTTTACACAAGGACCTGGAATGGGGGCACCACTACAAAGCGTTGTGATTGCAGCAAGAACGTTGGCCCAAATGTGGGGACTTCCTTTAATCGGAGTGAACCATTGCGTGGGACACATTGAGATGGGGCGTGAGATCACTGGTGCAACGAATCCGGTGGTGCTTTACGTGAGTGGAGGAAATACACAGGTCATTGCTTATTCTCGTCAAAGGTATCGGATCTTTGGAGAGACTTTGGACATTGCTGTTGGAAACTGTCTAGATCGGTTTGCTAGAACGCTCAACATCTCGAATGCCCCATCGCCTGGCTACAATATTGAGCAGATGGCCAAGAAGGGTAGTCATCTGGTGGAGCTTCCATACACAGTCAAGGGCATGGATTTGAGCATGAGCGGCATCTTGGAGTACGTGGATGGACTTGCTAAAGACCTGTTTGCAGGAAAGAAGAACAAACAGCTGATCCGTGAAGATGGAACAAGAGTTACAGTGGAGGATCTGTGTTTTTCATTGCAGGAGTGTATTTTTGCCATGTTGGTGGAAATCACAGAGAGAGCAATGGCACACGTTGGTTCGCAAGAGGTTTTGATTGTTGGAGGAGTTGGATGCAACGAGAGACTCCAGGAGATGATGGGGGTGATGGCCAGAGACCGGAATGGACACGTCTTTGCTACCGATGAGCGTTTTTGCATCGATAATGGCATTATGATTGCCCATGCAGGGCTTCTGGCATACCGGACAGGAGAGCGGACGTCGTTGGAGGACAGCGTGTGCACCCAGCGGTTCCGGACAGACGAGGTTTTTGTCAGATGGAGAGATTAGGTGTTATAAAATAATTTATTTAAATTATTTATTTTTCGTGTTTTGTTGTGATGAGCGTTCTGGATTCCAACTTGAAACGCATAAATGAAATCAACCAGTCGATACAGACGCTATACTATCGTGCAGGTGGGATCTTCAGCAACTCGCTGCTGGAATCTCTGGACATGACACAGCAGATTCGCGATATCCAAGATGACGAGGTGATGTTAGTGAAGGGACGATCTTTGGCGCAACTGGACGTGGAACAGGAGAGCGGGGCGAACCTGGGTGCAATCAAGAACGCTCTGGACCAGCTGAAGGACGATGTCAACGAGGACGCGATGGTCAGACTGAGTTTGATGTACCAGAGACTGCTACAGTATGCTGCCGTTTACAAGATCGAGGAGTCCCAGCGGAGCACGATTCAAGGGAACCTGAATGAGGCCACGGGGTATGTGACGTTGCTGAACGAGTACAGGGCCGTTCTGGAGGCAATGCAGGACGAGCTGGTGGTCTGGAACCATTTGGGAGTCAACGGAGCCACGACAGGCGAGATGGTGGTGGCTGAGGCCGACGAGGCCGGCGAGGATGCTGCGGCCCTGATCGAGACAGAGGAAGCAGAGCTGAAGCGACTCGAGGAATCCTAATATGTATTTATGCACCCCTTCTCTAAAATAAATTGCTAGGCAAAAAGTAAAATAATTGTCGAATTTATTCTCTTTCCATGTCAGACCAGATTAAATCTCTCACCACGACGGCTTCTGTTTTGGTGAGTTCGAATCAATCCGGTCTTTTGAATAACAAAACGTACAAGGACGCGTTGTCGTCTGTGGGTGCGCATCGCAACCAGAAGCTTGTCCAGAAACATGTCGAGAACTCGAAAACTAGCGTTTCGCTGGTGCGTCGATCGCGAGCCACCCGCAGCGACGGCCTGGAGCTGGTGAGCGACCAGCTACTTGCAGAGATCCCGGCGCAGGACGAGGAGGACCAGGTGTTCTCGCTGTACCAGGGGTTCAGTGCGGTTCTGCCGGACCTGGAGGCGGCTGTTTCGCCGTCGAAGCGGATCTCGATGGGTCTCAATGCCGACACCATTCGGTCGACCTCGAACCTGGCACAGCTGCATCAATACAAAGACGATATCAACTATAAACTGGACCTATTGGAGATCCGCAAGGGTCTAGCCGAAACTGACATCAAGGAGTTAGACACCAAGATAGAACAGCTGTACCGGCTGCGCAGGAAGATGTTCGATCGTGTCGAGCAGTACGAAAAGGAGGAGACCAATCTGGAGGACCTGTTGGGCGTGATTGAGCGGAGTTTGGAAGCCAAGGGCCCAGCCGAAAATAACGAGAATGGGGTCGATTCTGCCCCAGTTCGCAAACACACCCCCAAATTGCAGCAGTACTACACCAAGAACAGCGAGATTGTGCGACTGGACGCACACGACGACGCTGTTACAGCCTTTGCGTTCGACGCTCCGTTCGGCACACTCGTGTCTGCTTCTCTGGATAATACAGTCAAGGTCTGGGACATGAGTCGCTACGAGTGCATTGGCCGTCTGGAGGGCCATCTGTCCAGCGTGGAGTGTCTGGAAATGCAAAATGAGCTCGTTCTGACAGGATCGCTGGACGCTACGCTGCGTCTTTGGGACTACACCAAGGTTGGCGAGGACGAGCCGCTGTTGCACACGTTTGAAAGCCACGTGGACGAGATCACGGCATTGAGCATGTACAACGACACGATCGTGTCAGGGTCTGCAGATAAGACGATCCGGCACTGGGACATGACGACTGGCCAGTGTGTGCAGACGATCGACGTGATGTGGGCAGCGTCGCGCAGCTGGAAGCAGGCGCCGGCCAAGATGAGCGCGCCGTTCATCGGGTCGCTGCAGTGCTTCGACGCGGCGCTGGCGTCGGGCTCGGGCGACGGGGTGGTGCGCCTGTGGGACCTGCGCAGCGGCGAGATCATCCGGCAGCTGGTGGGTCACACGAGCGCGGTCACGTGTCTACAGTTTGACGGGCACAGCATTGTGACCGGGTCGCTGGACCGGTCGGTGCGGATCTGGGATCTGCGCACCGGGGTGCTGATGGACTCGTTTGCGTACGACCACGGGATCTCGTCGCTGCAGTTCGACGAGAAGCGGGTCGCGTGTGCTGCTGGCCGGGACTGTGTCCAGATGTACGACCGGATCGACCAGACGCACGAAGAGGTGGGCAGCAGCAGTGGCCAGGTGGGCTTCTGTCGCTACATGGACAGCTATCTTGTGGAGGGCCGCAGCACAGGCAGCATTGGTGTTTGGAAGCTGTGAATGTATATAGACGATCGACGCGGTATGTGGCGTCGAAAAAACTGCGTCGACGCGAAAATAATTATTTCTTCGATATTCTTGTTCGCCATTTTTTCTTCATGTCTACCCCTACTATTGTCGTTCTGAAAGAGGGAACTGACACCTCTCAGGGTCGCGGACAGATCATTTCCAACATAAATGCGTGTATGGCCATCCAGGACACCTTGAAGGCGACCCTGGGGCCTTTGGGCTCGGACATCCTGATTGTCAATAATGGGAGTACCACGATTTCCAACGATGGAGCCACGATCCTCAAGCTTCTGGACGTGGTGCATCCTGCTGCCAAGATTCTTGTTGATATTTCGCGCTCGCAGGACGCGGAGGTGGGAGACGGGACGACTTCGGTGACGCTGTTGGCTGCCGAGTTCCTGAAAGAGAGTAAGCAGTTTATCGAGGAGGGGATGCCTTCGCACGTGATTATCAAGGGATTCCGCAAGGCGTGCGAGCTTGCATGCGAGAAGATTCAAGAGCTGCAGGTCGAACTGGAGACTGGACACAGTGAGGCAGAAATGAGACAGCTACTAGAGAGATGTGCCAGAACTGCGATGTCGTCCAAGATCATTCAGCAGAACACAGATCTGTTCACCAAGATGGCTGTGGACGCTGTTCTGGTGCTGGACAGAGACGATCTGGACGAGGACCTCATTGGAATCAAGAAGGTTGCGGGAGGGTCGATGGACGAGTCCAGACTGGTGCATGGTGTTGCTTTCAAGAAGGCGTTCTCGTATGCGGGATTCGAGCAACAACCCAAGAAGTTTTCCGACCCCAAGATCTTGTCTCTGAATGTAGAGCTGGAGCTGAAGGCCGAGAAGGACAACGCCGAGGTGAGAATCGACAAGGTTGCTGATTACCAGGAGATTGTGGATGCCGAGTGGAAGATCATCTTGAACAAGCTGGACGCGATCGTGGAGACCGGGGCCAACATTGTGCTGTCGAAGCTGCCGATCGGAGACCTGGCCACGCAGTATTTTGCTGACAGAGACATCTTCTGTGCTGGAAGAATCCCGGCCCAGGACATGGAGAGAGTGGTGCAGGCTGTTGGCGGCTCTGTGCAGACCACTGTCTCCGACATCAAGCCAGAGCACCTGGGAACGTGTGCCAAGTTCGAGGAGGTGCAGATTGGAGGCGACAGATACAACGTTTTCGAAGGATGTCCAATTGCCAAGACGTGTACTCTGATTCTGAGAGGAGGAGCAGACCAGGTGATTGCCGAGGTGGAGCGGTCGCTGCACGACGCCATCATGATTGTGAAGCGGGCGTTGAAACACAATGCGGTTGTGGCTGGTGGAGGCGCAATTGAGATGGAGCTGTCGAAGCACTTGAGAAACTACTCGAGACAGATTGCTGGCAAACAGCAACTGATCATTGCTGCATATGCCAAGGCTCTGGAGGTGATTCCTAGACAGCTGTGTGAGAATGCCGGACTGGACGGGACCGATTTGCTTAACAATCTGCGAGCACAGCACTCCAAGGGCGAGATCTGGTACGGTCTGGACTTTGAGAACGAGACCACGGGCAACAATTTCGACAAGTTTGTCTGGGAGCCATCTCTGGTGAAGATGAATGCTCTCCAAAGTGCCACCGAGGCTGCTGTGCTGGTGCTCAGTGTGGACGAGACGATCAAAAACGAGCCCAACGAGCCGCAGCCGCAGCAGCCAATGGGCAGGGGAAGAGGAATACCTAGATAAATTAAATATTAATGCACACTACGTGGGTCCCTGTTTTAGGATATCGCACAAGTCCATTTCGACGTTGTCGTCGCTCGACTCGGTCACCGAGCCCTTCGCCGAGAACGTTCTCCAGCTGAACTTGGAGCTGCGTCTGGTGGCAGACAGCGACGGGGCCGGTTTGGGCACCGGGGTATTGAGGAAGTCGGTGAGACTGACTGTGCCGCGCTCGGAGTCTTTTTCGGAGCTGTTGCGGGGTCTTGACGCGTGGCGTGCGAGCGGGACGGAGGCCGGGGAGTCCGGGATGGGGCGCGGGGCTGCGAGACGGTAGCCGGGCAGGAACGCGAGCCGGCGGCGCAGGTCTGAGTACGCGTGCTGCGCGTCCGGGTCCTGCTGGAGCGCAGTCAGCTTCCAGGGCTGCTCGCGGATCAGAAACACCACGGTGTCTATAAAGCAGTTGAAAGCCTGGAAGAACGCGGACGCACACAGCACCCACAAATGTCTTCTGTACAGGCGGCCGTGGTGGATGAGCTGGTGGCACTGGATGATGAACGGGAACAGCCACAGCAGCAGGTACGCGAACGGGTAGATGAAGATGACACGCATCTGGCGCATGATCTGGGAGCGGCGGAAACGGAACCTCTGCATGGCCTCCTGGTGCAGCAGCTGCTGGACGTCGTGGCCGACCTCCTCCTGGGTGCGGGGGCGTTTCTGGGGCGACCTGTACGCGGACAGGTCGGGGTCGTTGTGGCGCAGGAAGTTGATGTTTTCGAGGTCTGTTTCTGTGTTGAGGTTGCGGCCGTGCAGCTGTGCGTTGATCTGCACGTCGGGAAACACCATCATCAGGGCCAGCTGTCCGATTTTGTACATGAGCGAGTCGCCCAGCACCTCTGAGACCATGCGGCGGTCGGAGGGCGCGACCGAGTCCATGTTTCTATTGACTGCCTTGTACTCTTTCATGACATGGTAGTAGACGGCGCCGTAGATGACCAGCACAACGACGACGATGCAGTAGCGGATAATCCAGGTGAGAAACCAGACCGCGCTGAACGGGGTCAGGTAGCTCCAGCTGATCTGCTCCTGGTAGTGGCCGTTGTTGGCAAAAGTGACAGAGCTGATGATGGCAGGCAGCACTACCAATAGAGGATAGATGTAGAGTTTCAGCTGGGACAGGCCGCCCTCGGAGTTGGGGGCCAACCCGAGGTTCGGCCGGAAGATCATGAGGCCGATGTGGACGGCAAAGTACAGAATCACAAAGTCGCTGCCCTCGATGGAGAAGGAGGTGAGCCAGCCAATAGCGTCAACAAGACGGGCGTTTTGCACCGAATTTTCGCTCGTGTTCTGGGCCAGCGCAGGATACACCAGCAACATGATGGCCTTCAGGAAGTCGAATGCGATCAGAATGAGAATCAGCGTGTGACGGAACACTCGTTTGGTGGGGTGTATCATTCCCCAAAAATAGAAGGCAACCAGCCCACTCACGATGGACGCCGAGGACGAGCTGATAGCGCACGCTCGCAGCATATATCTGTCATGGACGTTGAACTCTGAGGAGTCCTCGTTCTGCCGTCTCAGTAGCAGCAACAATGGCTCCAACATGTGAATGCTTGGAAATGACAAAACTCCTAGCCACAAATTTGTGCGATAAAATTTTCTAGCCACTGCACCGCCTACTTGACGTACATCTGGCCTTTGGTGGCAGTCTGGCGTTTTGGCAATTTGCTGAAGCAGAATTCTGCGCTCGCGCCCAGCGAGTACGCGAAAACAAACGTCTCGGTGGTGTGGAAGTAAAAGATGGCGCGGAACTGGTCTGCCGACTCGAAATAGCCCACTATCCCAACGTACAGACGTGGCTGGAACATGTCGTCCAGGGCGCGCAGCTTCACCGACCGTGCCGCCTCGTGCACAGCCTCTGCGGCCAGATCGCACACCATCCGGCCGCTGCGGTGGTGCTCCAGCACGTAGTGGCACACGCTGCGCGCCAGGTCCATCTGGATGATGTCCTCGCCGTTTCCTGAGCACAGCACGTTAATTAGACACCCCTCGTTCTGCGCAGTAAAACAGCCTGCCCCCACGACCCCAGAGCACCCTATACGTCCCGGGAGCTTAAACAGACTGCCGCCCGAAGACACTCCGGTCACCACGGCGTGCTGGTCTACCACCGAAACCCCAATTGTGTCGGAAATCACCGAGGAAGCTAGCTTCTTATACTGGAGGTCGATCTCGTGCAATTGTGTCTTGTATTTGTCGTAAAGCTGCTGCAATTTGTCTGGAGCCAGAACATCGTGCTTGGTCGTGCCCACCAGCATCACTGGCGCAGTCAAGCCCAGCTTGTTGTCGGCGTGCTGAGAAATATACTGTCCAACACACTCCGAGATAGGATACGGGGCAGTGTTGGCCAGCAGCGAGGACTGACGTCGCACCTTGGCACTGCGGTCAAACACCAGCACGCTGGAGTCGCTCTGGATCGATCTGTCACGTGCAATCGATGAGGTGTAGCCTGTATTGGTCAGAGGACTGGCCTCTATGATTTTCGAGATTGCCATTAATTGTTCCAGCTGGGAACCAAACGGGAGATCGCCGTGCTGGAGCGAGCACCGCGCGCGGACTGCTCTGCGGAACAGGTTCTTGAATTTCTCGGGGGGCTCTGCGTGGTTTCCCGCGCCAAAATGCGTTAAAATTAGCCTTTTGTCGGACATAGTTGCATGTCCAGATCGAATTAATTATTTTATACAGGAAAATTTAGTTTCAGCGTACTTATTTGACCTGCTTCAGTTTCTGCAAATATTTGGCTCTCAGGTCTGAATCAGGAATCTCAGCAGCCAGAATATCCTCGATCTTGGCCCAGGAGTCGTCAGAAACACAAATCACAGCCTGTTTCTCAATCTTCTCGACGTCCTGGATCTTCACAGGATTGGTAGCTCCCTTGATAAGAGCATTCAGCTTGAGTTCGCCCCCAGCCGCGTATTTCTCCAGAAGGTCTCCGTCGTGAACCGTCTTGGACTTGAGCAACAGCGTGATTTGAGAAACAGCAACTCCCAGCTTCTGGCCAACCTGTTCCTTGACTTTGTAGATGGACACTTGGGAGTCCAGATCAAAAACATAATCGAACTTAGGCGCCCGAAGAGACTTGACCGTCAGCTGGACTGGTAAGATCTCTCCCGAACGCGAAAATATAGGAGTCTTAATATGTGCAAACCCACACTGATGTTAGTACTCCAAATAGACACAAACTTACGCTCTGATAATTTATTTCTTTGTTTATTCTTTCTGGACAAACAAAAGTTATCAGCGATTGGAATTTATTCGCAAATTCCAGCTCCGACGCAACGCTCATGATTAACTATCACTATTATTCAATTGGTTCGGCAACAATAACGCACTTTCCAAACGTTTATACAAATGATAGAAATTTACGAGTGGTGAGAATTGCCCGCGTCGGTCGGGTCGATTATCCAAAATTCGAGCTCGACGAGTACAAGCCTTTCGCAGCGCAGACCGAAATCGACGGCGAACACTTCGCCACAGACTACGGCTCCCCGCTCGCCAACCTGCTCCCCAAACAGCACGCCCTCGACATCGTCGCGCACGTCAACGAGCTCTTACGTAAGCAGTACTCATCGGCGTGGGGCCCGTACATGGTGCTGGACACGCTGACGTTTGGGCTGTTTCGGCGACTGCGTCTGGACAAGCGGTATGCGGACGAGCTCGAGACGTACATCGAGACAACCAACAAAGAGCTACAGGAGGCAGGAGTTGCGGTCATATTTATTAGTCCTCGTAGGAGTGGCTACCTTAGTTTGGACGTGCTGGTTCCCCGGCCGGTGTGAGCACCGCTCTAGCGGATTCTCTGCTGGATTCTGCGCATCCGGTTGTTGAGCCGTCCGTTCCAGTTCATGCCTTTGAGGCCGATTTGCTTGTTTTCCAGCGAAACTGCTGTGCGCATCAGTTCCCGACGCTCCTGCTCGTTCATTCCCACTGCACTGCGTCTCTTGATGAGCTCGTTGTACCGGGACCGGCTCTCGACGACGTACTTTTTGCAGTTGGAGATCTCCTCCTGAGAAAGCTTGCTGAAGCTCGAGAATCGGAAACACTCCTGCATCATCGCGTTCACGTCCAGCAGCTTCTTGGGCGCATTTTGGATCAGCTGGAACAGCTCTGCGCTCAGGATACCCTGGTCGTCAGCCCGCGATTGGCTCAGATCGATCATGCGAGTCTCTAGAGACTTGAATATGGTCAGACTGACTTGGAAGATCGCCTTGGAATCTTCGTAGAACAAACAGTCCCACACACGGAGCGTTGTTTCTATCGGCATCACCCCCACAAATATGCTCATGAACCAACTCGTTGTGCAAAATGATAGAGTCGGAAGATCGTATAAAAATGCATTGTTGTTCGCGTGCGAAGTCTCGCACACTAACGCCCACACGTCTGGCAGGTACTGTCTCAAACACAGCATCAGAACACCCTGGTGGACGTTGACGCCCTCGAGATTGAACTCATGGACACCAGGAAGGAAGCGCTCTGTGATGATCACCAGCATCCAGAAAGCACGCTCCTCGTCCAAAAACAGCAGCAGCAGGCCAGTAATAAAATTCAGCGACTGACAGTACCCGATTGAAGGCTTGTATTTTGAGAAACATTTCAACACGCGACGCAGAGTCTGCAACAGCGCACTCTCCTCTTCTCCGCTGTCGCGACAAACGTTGCAGAAGTGGACGTTTTCCGGAAACGTCCGATGTAAATCTTTTTCGATGGCCTCTGTATTTTCGTTCACCATGTCCATGGTCTCCTGGACCAGTTTTTCGTAGACTCCCTTGTTGTCCTTTAGTTTATCGTGTCCCTTGACAAAGTAAAACCACGCGTTCCCGCGCCACTCGGCGGGAATACCCTTTCGAACATACCTTCGTAGCTCTTCAGATCGAGCAGGAAACCTGGTCGGACTCCCCTTTTTGGCCACCAGAAACCCGCTCTTTGCCATCAGCTTCTCCCACTTCTTCTTTCTCCGTGCCAGGTACTGCGAGTACTCCGTCCACCACTCGTTGTACTCGTGCATCTTGACATAGTGGTTATTTTTCTTGAATCCGTACCGGTCCCTGTCTCCAGTGAGAATCGCGTTCAGACGTTTCGGCTCCTGATGTATCGACTCCTCAATTCGGTTCTGCACCTGTTCCAGCGACGTTCGCGACTTCTTGAGCGAGGCTACCGATTCTGTGCGTGTCAAAGTTGTCTTGGCCGTATGATTCACCAACGTGAAGGGCTCGTCCTTGTTGTTTTCGGCATAGTAGTCGATCAGACTGTAGCCCTCGTCCGAATTCCGCCGCGCCATCACATCAGGACGCTCCTGCACTAAATTCGGGGTGGAATATGAAATGTCTCCGTTCATGACAAACAAAGAAAAATTAATTTAATTAATTTAATTAAATTCTCTCCTCTCACATATTAATGTTGAAGGGTGTCAATAAATTGGTACTATGGCGAAACCCGCTAGACGATAGACAAACAGATCTCTGCTCATCGATACCGCTGCAGACCGGCGTGGTGGTCACCCAATATGGCATTTACGCAGTCACCAATACCTCCTCCTATTTGCATCCTTGTGAATCTGACATTCCTCTTGTCTATGCCACCAATCTCTATATGTCAAACCATGGCACAACAAGACTACCCGAGTTTAATCGTCGATGGACGTCTTATGTGGAAGGATCAGATACCTCCAGTGCTCTCAGTTTTGGCGACTCCATCTATCCGCGAATATACGTGATTTCGAGCGCAGCAGTGATATCTGTGTTTCTAACTTCGCTGCTTTTCAATAAACACCACGTTAAATCGCTGAAACCAACTCTACTGATGAAAGTGTCGACTGCAGTCGCTTCTGCACAGCTGCTCTCATTCTATTTCTACGGCATAGTGATTCTGTCCAACCAGACGAACAAAGGGGGTCTTTCTGCCGATGCACTACTAGACGGACTCGTGAGCTCGCTCGCTTTCGACATCGTGTACTGCATATCGTTTCTGCTTTTGCTCCTGACCCAGATCGAGGTCGTCAGGAAAATGTTCTCGAGAAAGAGAGAACGTCGCCTTATTCTCATTGTTGGAAGCACCTTGGCAGTTATTGCCCAAGTGGTATGGGGAGCAACTACGATGGCCACGAACGACACTGATAACAGCAACGATGCACAGGTGATTCTTCCTGTGGTGGTGTATTTATTCCGCATCTCGCTTTCGGTGCTCTACAACTGTCTGTTGCAAGTGTACGCTATTTCGAAGAAGGGGCTGATTTTCAAACCCACCGTGCTGCCACTCACCGTCATGACGTTCCTGACCACGTACTCGATGGTGGGGCTATTTATTGCGGACCTTGCGAACCCCTGGGTTGGGAAGTTTGCTGAGGTGTTCAACATCACGTGCGCCGTGACCGTCAACGTGATGACCTGGGAGTGGCTGAACAGAATGTACCAGCTGGAGAAGGTCCAGCAGAAACAGGGCGTGCTTGGACGTCAGTATTTTGACGAACACACTCCTCGACACATCAAACGGTTCAATTTGAAGTCTGAGTTTTTGAAGTTCAAAAAACACAGGTCGAAAGATGAACCAGACAACAGATACAGACCCGACGATATTTACGTGTACACGCCGAAACAGATTGAGATTCCGGTGGCGCCGATAGCGTTGCGCCAGATGGGCAAACTCAAGCGCAAAAAGGAACCCGTGGTGCACGATCTACGACAATTGGTTCAGGAGGAAGACGACGACCCAGAATCGGAGTCTTTGGAATAAATAATCACTACTTTTCTGCTATGAGGACCATGGTGTATCCGACACCCTCGTTGCGGATAGCTTCTTGTTTGGTCGAGAGTCCTGGGAACTCTTTTTGCACCAGCTTGCCTGTGCAGCCCCTCAACTTATAATCGATGAACAGCTTGATGAGGTCCAAGGTCTCCGAGTCTGCCATGTCTGGCGCTGCCTCCTTGGAGTTGAACTTGAGAGTTTCCAGCAGCTTGTACACAGACAGCACCTTTGTGAAGAGCAGGAACTCGAGATAGTTGGAATAGAACTCGAAGAAAGCGTTGACCCGCACATCTTTGTATCCTGTCTGGAACATGGACGCAGTCGAGCCAGTGCGCTCGGAGTCGGTGGAGGTCGAATGGCCCATGCCGACGAGGTCTGTTGTCTCGGAAAGCGTGGAGATCAGCGGGTATCCCACGTACGAGAATCTGATTTTGCGGAACCCTAGCTGTCTCAGCAGCGGGATGATGCGCGTGCTCATGTTGGCCACGAGGTGTTTTCTGTCGCTGCAGAACTTGGACAGTCGCTGCCACATAAGACGGCGCAGCATCTCGTTGTCGGATATCGATTTGGCGTCGGGACACGCATTGTCGACGTCGCAAATGAACAGCTGCAGAAACCCGTTCGGCTTGAGAACTCTCTTGAACTCCACCAGGGTCGACAGCAGGTTGTCCTCGGTGACTGTGAGCGAGAAGTCGGGACAGCACACGCACGACTGGGACGCGTCGGCCAGCGGGATTATGTCGCTGGACACAGTGGTGAAGGAGGAATACTCGCTGACAAACTTCTTTTCGTCGTTGTTGAGCTGGTAGCGATAGAAGTCTGCATCGAGCAGAGGCTTGGAGAAATTGGGGTATTTGGATGCGAGTGGCTCGGGGAGAACGCCTTGGTTGGTGATATCGATGAGCCGACTGAACTGGTCTGTGACACTGACGAAGTTGGTATGCAAGGAGGGATTGTCGTGTCTGACCTGCCAGCCGTTGAGGAACTCGACGTGGGCGCTAAAGATCGACTCCTGCGTCGCGTCGCGCAGGTCTTCCGATATGCTGCTGCTGAAGGTGCTCGAGATCATCTTGTTGCTCGTGAGAACGCACACCTGGTTGATGTCTGCCTCGAGGTTGGGGTCGAGGTTTTCGTTGAAGTTCCTGAGGGTCTCGACGATGTCTCTGTGCAGCAGCGTGGGCTGGTTGAGGAGCTTTTTGATGACCTGCAGGAACCACAGCAGAATCAGCACAATGCGTGTGTCGTTGAACATGCTATCCTTGAGATTGTCGAGCGCGGTCGGGGGCTGGATAGACGAGAGATCGTGCAGTTTGGTGTGCAGCTTGAAGTCTGCCTCCTGTTTGATATGTTTGTACGAGGGATGGGACGTTTCCACGATAAGAGCCTGTTCCTTCAACAGGGCCTCGTAGTCGTAAATTTCTGCGCGCAGATGCGTGAGGAACTTTTTGTACCATGACAGCCAGAGATCGCGGCGGGTGACGGCGTAGTCGAGCGGATCGTTGAGCTCGGACTCGTCCATGTATTTGAGAAAGAAGCGCAGGTGCTCCAGATAGGCGTCGATGCCTTTTTCCTTGAGCTCTTTTCGCACCTGCTCGAGCTGGGACTTTTTCCTGTGTGCCAGGTCCTGCAGTCTTTTTTGCTTGAAGTCCTCAAAACGGCGATCCGAGTGGTCCTCTTTGGACGACCCAAACGCCAAGTCGCCTGCAAACTCAGTTGCCAGACGCCCGGCCTTCTTGGTGAGCTTGAGGAACGACGAGTGCTGTCTCGACATCGTGAGGGATTCTACGCTTGGCGGCGTGCTCGCGCGATGCAACGATACTAGTCCAAGCTTCGATAGCTGACTTCGTAGTTTGGGAACGCTTTCTGTAGACACTACCTGATCAACAGACGAAGAAGTATCTGGAGGAAAGTCCGACATGTGCTGTTTCTTAAAGTATTTATCCTTGCTAAAAAAAAGGTGCGAGGTGGGGGAGGATGCTATTTACACAGTAATGTATGGATCGCAGTCGGTGCGAGAAATCTCGATGCTGACGTCTTCTGTCTCGAGCTCGGCCGCGAGCTGTTGTTGCAGCACCTTCAAAAACCCGCGTTCCGTGTTGGAGTGGTTGCAGCACACCACGCTCTTCCCCTGCTCTTTCAGGTACAGAGCTTCGTGATGCGACAGTTCGCCTGTGAAATACAGGTCTGCGTCCACTTTCTTGAACACCGAGCCACCCGACCCGGCGCACACGGCCACGGTCGAGATGATGGCGTCGTCCAGGGGCGCAGAAGTGGCCACATGGACGTGCGAAATGTCCAGATGCTGCTTGATCTTTGGAATCAGATGCTGCAGACTCACTGCCTTTGGAAGTCGCACAAGGCGGCCCATTCCGACCTCGTCCGCGTCTGGGTTCTTCTCAATCACCGTTTTGGACTCGAATGGACCCAAAGCCTCGCTCAGCCAGTCATTAACGCCGCCCTTGGCAGCATCCACCGAAGTGTGCGGACAGTACACAGAGACGCCATTGTGTATCAGCTTGATCAGAGACTTCTGCTGGGGGTCGTGAGGAGTGATGCTCTTGAGCCCCCTGAAGATGAAAGGATGATATGCAAGCACCAGGTTGGATTTGGCCCTGATGGCCTCGTCGACCACCGACTGGGTCAGGTCGACTGTGAGCAAAATATGGAACTTGTCCGAGCTGTTGACCATGAAACTGTCCACCAAGAGACCGGTGTTGTCCCAGGCACTGTCGGCATAGGCAATTGGGTATAATTTTTGAATTGCTGCAATGACTTTATTAAATCTTGTAGGTGGAGACATTGAAAAAAAATAATAAAATATTAAAAGATTATCTTTTTTTTTGTTTCCCATTTGAAATGGAACTTACTGCGGATACTCTCACGCAAATCATCAAAGAACGGCTCCAGGCCAGTGAGGTGGAGGTCCAAGACATGTCGGGCGGGTGCGGACAGGCCTTTGCAGTGATTATAGTGAGCGACGTGTTCAGAGGAAAGAACAAACTGATGAGACACCGGATGGTGAATGGAGCATTAAAGGATGAGATCGCGGAAATCCACGCCTTCACGCAGAAGGTGTTCACTCAGGAGGAGTGGGAAGAACAAAAGAAAATGTTTGGGGTGTAGCGTTGATCGAATATTTCACTATACAGAATAAGGAGGCGGCGATTCGTAATAAGGCGAGGCAGTGTGGTGGTTGGCCAGCAGCTTGTCGAGCTTGAGGCGGCGCGACTGGATCTGGAGGTGCTCCAGCTGGTCGATGTGATGTGTGGGCTTCTCTGGCACCTTGTAGGCGATCTTGGGCCCTGGCTCCGACTTCTTGGCCAACTTGAACTGCAGCGACGATAAATAGTTGGACGGCAGCGCAGGGGGTGTTTGCGGTGTAGTTTCCACACACACGTCTGCGAACTGCTGCGTCTCGGAGAGCTCCGAGTCCTCGACGAGAGTGGTGCTGGTCGAAGGAGGGGACGTGGACATTGGCGAGGTCGGGACCGGGGTCGCAGGCTCTGGGGTCGACTTCATCTTGATGACTCTGCGTTTGGGCTTGGCTCCGTCGTGTGCGTTTTTGAAGAACGACCGCGACTGGAAGTCCTTGATAATGTTCAGTTTGCTGCCCAGCGAGCCGAACTGCATGTCCGAGTGGCTCAGATGGATTCTGCTCCAGCTGAATGTGTTGCTGGCCGCGAGGATGGCGTTCGCAAAGCTCTTGGTGACCACGTCGTCGTTCATGCGGTCGCATGAGAGCGGACCGCCCAGTGCCAGGGTCTGTCTGGAGCTGGCGAGTCTGGTGAGACGCATAAGACTGCCAGGCGAGATCCGCAGGGGAAACTCAGGGTCCAGGTCTTTCAGAAGCACGCGTTTCTCCTCCATGTCTTGCTCCTCGTTCAGCAGGTCTTTGTGGAACTGGAGCAGCGACTGTGTGGTGTACTTGAGACTGAACTTGTACAGGTAGCTTGGCAGGACCTCCTTGAACAGCTCGCTGATCTGCGCTTCAATGGTCTTCTGCAAAAACATGGCTATCGGGGTGATTCTGTCGAAAGTCGAGCTGACCTCAATGGACTCTAGAGGATCGTTCTTGAACACTAGAGTAAGACCCTTGGTCTTGTTGAACACAATGATGATAATGGAGCTGAGCTTGAACTTTCCCAGCGTCAGATTCAGTGGAATATCGAAATCGCAGTCTGCCCCGTTGAACTGCGGCCTCACAAATTGTGCAAGGTCGGAACAGTCTTGTTTGTATTCTTTGTTTTTGTCTACCAAATCGTCATAAATATTGTTATTGTAGATTTTCAAGGGACTGGCACTGACTTTGGTGTTGACCTTAACAGACGCGTCACCGTCGTACTTGAACTTGAAAATCCCTCTGAACCGGTCTGGGCCCAAATCGCCAATTTCCAGAATTTCGAACTCTGGCGAGATGTGGCCAAAATTGAGGTCCACAATTTTGATGTCTGAAGAAAGAATGTTGGGTCTCTTCCCCGCGTTGAGAGCCTCGTTGAGGAGATCTCGCGTGTACGAGGAGAAGGACTGCTTCTCTATGGCGTCCCAATTTATTTGAAAGGACATCTAAAAGATCGAAATCAGGCCGGCTAAGAAAAAAAAGGAAACCAGCCATTTTGCCCGCGGGGAAAAAAATTTGCAACACCAGATTGGGAAAAATAAATAAATCGACGCGTCGAAAAAAACATAGCAATGCAATAGTCATTATTTATTCTATTCTAACGTCGTCCAGGTCGTCCAGCACGTTGTCCAGGTCCACCGACTCACGGAAGTAGGCCGAATAATCGAAACTATCCCCCAAAGTGGCCTCAATCCCGTTGATGAGGCCCGAGTCTAGCTGCAGCTTCTCGAGATCGCCAATCTGCACCAACCCGCGCCCACCGCTCACCTGTTCTAGCGCGTCGTAGTAGAACCGGCTCGTCAGATCCGCCAGTTCGCTGTCGTACGAAGTCTTCTCCCCAAAAAGTCCCGGAATCTCCAGAAACTGCTTCAGCCGCACACCCCGTGTGATCTCCGCGCTCGACGAGTACAGGTACTCGAACACGTTGTCGGCCTCGTCCTTCTGCAGCGAGGGGTAGATGAACGTCAGTGCGTCGCGAAATTCATGCTTGTTTAGATACATTTTGTCGCCGTGGTCGAATTTCTCGAAAATCAGCTCCAGCTGGCATAGCTGCACAGAGTTCACGTCCTGGTGGCTCAGCGACTGCTGCACGTGTTTCGTGAGCTCCTCCTTCTTGTCGTACTGCTCCTCAATGAACTTGAGCTTGTCCACCAGCACCTCACGGATCACTTTAATCCGGAATCCCTGCTCCTGCACCAAAAAGACCTGCTCACCTTCCATCACCGAGTGCGGCGAGCCCAGCTCCCTGCCGAGCTTCGAGCTCTGCTCATGTAGTTTCTGTATCGTCTGTAAATCGGCCATGATCTCTGGCAGCTCGCCCACCTGCTCTTTGGAAATGTCCGACAGACTCTGAAGATCAGCCTCAATAATATCCAGTCCCGCACCCACGTTGCGAACCAAATTGCACAATTCGCGATACTTCTGCTTGCGCGCATCCAAGAGCGCAGCGTTGACCTCGGAAACCAGCGCGCGCTCGGCTTCCGTCACCTGCTTCATCAGCTCGGTAGCACGCAAAAACATTTTCTCGTCAGACCCCGACCGGCTCAAATGGAACTCCACCAACATCAAATGGATCTTGCTGCGCATCGACTGAAGCCATAGAAACGTCCTGAGAACGCTGCGCTTCTTGTCGCTCCTGTACGTGCGCAAAAATAGCTGCTTCTGCTCCATTTTTTGCAACCCAGCCATCTGCTGGAGCAGCTGCTCAAGAACACCCACCAAGTCGGCCACCCCGCTCGAGAACTCAAGCCGGTACCGCGTCAGCTCCATCACAACCCCCAGAAACGCCTCCACACGCACCTTCAGCCCACCAGCACCCCCAACCCGCTCCTTGCTGAACCGGTCGTACAGCAGGCTTACGTAAGCAACAACGATCCTGTCGTCTGGCTTTGCGCGGTCGATGTCGCGTGGGTCGAGGAGCCGGTGGACGCCGAGCGACTCTGCGGCCGCGAACGCGAGGTCCATCCGGGCGCGCGCGTCGAGGCCGAGCGCGTCCTGGAAGCTGAGCAGCTCGGGGCGGAAATAATTCACAATCGCACAGAATCCAAGCCCGTCTTTCCAGCTCGTGCTAAAATTCGTCAGTTTGACCTGGGAGTGCTGCGCAGTGACTTTCTGGCACCAGCGCAGCAAAAGGTCCTTTTTGCCCAGCGTGTCTGTCTGCTCGGCCTCGTCAAAGACAGTGTAATGCAGCAGGAGCAGCCAAATTAGCCCCAGGGTCAGCTTTATATTGCCGTCCACTATGTCTTCTGATCCGATATTATGTATCTGTAAGTTTTGGCGGGTTTTGAGATATTCGAGCACTTTATTGAGGTTCTCGAGCTTCTGGACTTTGAGTAGAGGGTTGGCACAGACGGGGGTAAGGTCGAAGGCCGGGTCGAGCGTGTGGAGCAGATGGTACCAGGGCAGGCCGGAGCAGAGATCGGCCAGGGTGGAGAGGGGCCGGTGGGAGGCTTTCTGGAGCTTGGAGTTGATCCAGCGCAAAAAGGTGTTCTGCTGAACGTCTACCCAATTGTCGACAGCCACGTCGTGACACGAAATGGACTTAATCAAGAGGGTGTCAGACATAATTTGAAATTAATTTAACATGGAGCAAAATGTTTCATGTTATCGACGCGTCGATTATATAATTTATTTTATTAGGAGCCCTGGAAAAAGGCGTGTGCCATGGTTTCCTTGGCGGTGAGTCTCTGCTGGTGGTCGTATCTGACGAGATTGTCGATCAGGTCGATGACGGCGGCATTGTCGCTGAGATGCTTGTTGTTTTCGTTGACAAAGTGTCTCCAAGGCTTTCTTGGATACGACAGCAGAATGTCGTCGTAGTCGCTGCTGAGCGAGATTCCGTACTTGGAGCAGTACCTGTGCAGGCCCTCGGTGCCCAGGACCTTGGCAATCTTGACGAGCTGGTCGGTGTTGGAGTCGCCCTTGAAGAAGGGCTCTTTCTTGAACACGATCGCAGCAATCATGGCTCCCACAGACCACAGGTCCAGCGAGTAGTCGTATTGCTGCAGGTTTATCAGCAGCTCTGGGCCCTTGTGGTATCTGGAGGCCACCCTCACGTTGAAGTCCATGCCCCGGTGGTAGAACTCGGCCAGCCCCCAGTCGATGAGCTTCAGTGTGCGCTGAATAGGGTCGATCATGATGTTCTGCGGCTTGACGTCTCTGTGAATAATCCCCATCGAATGGGAGTAGTCGAGCGCGCGCAGCAGTTGGGTAAAGTAGAATCGGATGTCGTCGAGCGTGAACTTCGGATACAGCACGCGGAAGTCCACGTTGTTGATTTTCTCAAAGATCAGGGCTGGCGTCTTGGAGTTCTGGTCCTGGATCAGGTCGTACAGCTTGATGATATTGGGCCCACCAGTGAGATTCTTGAGAATCTTGATCTCGCGATGGATCTTCTTGAGCTTGACAGGCTTCAGCACCTTGATCACGCACGGCAGGTTGTTCAGAACGTTGACTCCGGTGAACACCTCTGAGTATTTGCCCCTGCCAATCTTGGAGATAATCTCGTAGTTGCCTATATTCCCCCACTCAATTTTGTAGCTCTCGTAGTCCCAGTACTCCCGCGGCCGGATCTCGTTCGCGTCCGCGTAGACTCTCGCGACAGAGTACACTTTCGAAGACATGCTGTGCAGATGTTTGTGCTAAAAAATTTGAAGCATCCACGGGCCGCAATCGCCACACCCGTGCACCGCCATTTTTTCGTGCGCCCACTGGTCTTCAGGGCATGACAACGTGGGGCACGTACGACGTTTTGTGCGACGCTGGCGTGCACGCGGGCGACCTGTGCGGGCTGCAGCTGCAGGGCGATGCTGCGGGCGCGGTTCCGGCGCTGGACGGGCTGCGTGCGGTCGATCTGGTCGACGTGAACAGTCTGCCCGTGTGGCTCGTGGGCAGCGCCAGCACGCTGGTGTGCGACGTGTACACGCGCAACAGCGACACCGAGCGCGCGTTCCGGGACCTGATGATGCGGTGCGACTTTGAGACGGGCCAGATAGCTGGGTTTTTGGTCGAGACGGGCTGCTCGACGCGGTATTTGGTGCTGTATCCGCGTCTGGAGGGCGCTGCGGTGCGCGTGAAGGGCGTGCTGGTGGACCTGGACAGCGAGTTTGTGCGACGGGCGCAGGCGGTGGCGGAGATGGCGCACGTGGTGCCCGAAACTGGCGCGGTAGCGATACAGCCCAAAATTCGCCGCGAAAATAGCGTTCTGGAGAACCATCTGCTGAAACGGTCGCAGCCTCGGCCCGCGCACGCGCGCAAAGACCCGGGCCCGGTCGACAGGTTCAACCGGCTGCTGGACCGCATGATTCTGGCAGAGTTTTCGCGCGCAAACGTGCACTCTGCGCTGTCGAAAGAGGAGACCAAAGAGCTCTACACCGTGGTGTTCAAATCTGCCCGGTTTCTGTTCCGGCGCCAGCTGCGCAGCGGCGTCCCGGACGAGGACCAGATGGAGAACGTGGTGCACAACAGCATCCGTCTACACATGGAGGAGCTGTGAGAATTTTGATTTATTAATTACTCGATACAATAGGTGCAGTCCACCACGCTGGAGCCGACGATATCGCGGCGATAAACGATGTTGGAAAAAGAGACCCGTTTGGGCGTCTTTTTGGAGGTGCGCACAGAGCACATGGACGAGGAGGACGAGGCCGAGGCGCAGCTGAAGATGTCGTCCTCGGAAACGGGCTCGTCGGAGTCAGAGACGAGCTGCGGGGGAATTTCCTCGATAAGCGGGCCGTACAGAGCGGTGATGTCGTTTTCCTTGTGCCAGTTGATGACGGCGGGGTCGATCTCGGCCAGGTGGTTTCTGGTTTTGTTCCAGGCGCGCCAGCAGGCGTTCTCGAGACGGCACGACGAGGTGGAGGGCATGAAAAACTGGATATCTTCGACCGGGGAGTTTGCCAAAATTGAGCGCACACTTACGAGGTTCGAGAGCTCGTAGGGCTTCATGAACTGGTTGTTTGCTATGGCGCGCCAGCACTTGAAGTACTGCTGGTCTGTCAAGGGCACGGAAAAATAGTCCACTGTGTGTGGCGGGGAAATCCGCACGGGTGCAAACTCGTGTGCGGCCATTAGCGGGAGCCGCGCAAAAGTGTCTGTGTAGGTTGCGGGGAGATAGCTGTCGTCGAGAAATTGGTGCGCAAGGCTTGGTGGGCGGGAATTCATGCGGGAAGGGCCAGATAGGCCGGCCATTTTATATGATCAGGGCTTGTTTGGAGAAGTGGTTGAAATTCCATACATACAGATCTTTAGCTCTGATGCATAATACAAAGAAATTTTAACAATTGCTGGATTGTTTTAGTGAGAAATTAACAAACGCAGGAAATGCCTTAGTGGGAGATAAGATGCACCCTAATGTAGCACATGACACCTGAAATCCGGGGACGAACGGGGGTCTGGAGATGGAATTAGAATTCATGAGATACTAAGATTATCCGGATTCGATGCGTGTGGGAAAAGTTCTCCACAGCAAACCTGCCTGCTGGCTTCCGAGTGGGGAAGAAATTAGCACGCCATGAAACCGCTGCGCCGCACACCAGTCAGGGTCAGAGCTCGTTGAGCAGCTCGCGCAAAGCAAAGCGCGCGTCGCTGCAAAGCTTGCTCGACTCATCCGGGTCGTGCGCCATCAGGTACGGCGACTTCATCTCGAACTCGTTGGACGCAATGCCCACCACGTAAGGGTCGATGCCGATCTTGAGCCCTGGCGGAGGGTCAATGCCGTAGGCCGCCGCATCTAGAAAATGCGGGGCGTAGGTTGCTGGGGTCACCGGGGCCACCAGCTTGCGCCGTTTCGTCACCACCACCGCCTTGCCGTCGCTGTTGATCTGCACGGTCACCTGGTAATTGCCGGGTAACTGTTTATCCGTCTCGAGGGCGCCCACCGAGTGAGACTTGCGCAGTTTGGCCTGCAGCTGCTGTGTGATGTGCTCGAGGTTGCGTTTTTCAGGGACCGAGTGTGTGCGTGCGGCGTGGATGCCCAGCCCGGCCACGGCGGCGGCGTGCTGGGGCCGCACGTCCTCGTAGCGCAGCGGCTTGGGCACCAGGCTGTGGGGCGTCGACGAGACCCGCGAGTGCGGCGTCTGCGCGTACCAGTGCGTGTACATCGGCGACGAGCTCAGCACGTGCGAGAAGTGTGAGATAGGCGTGGAGGGCGCGATTTTCGCCGGCGCGCGTGGCGTGCGCGGCGGTGCAAGGATGTCCCCGTGGAGCAGCGACGGGTTGAGGTCTGCGCGCGGGTCGGGTCCCAGCGGGGAGGTGTGGAGGGGCGAGCTTGCGAGCGCCTGCTTGTCGGGCGACGAGTGGGCCGAGGACCTGGCCGACGTGACTGGCGACGAGGCCAGCTGCGTGTTGGTTACCGACATCAGCTCGTCGTGCGCCCGGGCAACTTTTTCGTGCGCCCGTTTGCGCTTGGGCGTGGTGTATCGCTGTCCAGGGCTCACTTTCATGACCGGGGTCGAGCAGATTGCCCCCTGGCGGATTGTTGCTGCAGAATTGTTGTATGCGCTCATATTTGTGTTTATAGAAAAGGAGAGAGTCGATTCGCCCACTGCGTTTTCAGGTTTTGGTTTTGTTGGGGGTCTTCCTCTGCGCCTTTTCTTTGTGGGCGAGTCGTCATAAAATTTGTCTGACATTTGTTTCAAGTGATCTGGAGTGCCAACGTGGGGGGGCATCAGACTTGGCTCGTTTGCTTTTGAGATTGGATAGGAAGTAGTTTGAAATCACAGGCACCGCATCGGGCAAGATGAACATCATCTGGGTACCACCAATG